>JAQFXU010000252.1:0-67001 GCA_034693705.1 Spatulosminthurus flaviceps | reverse complement strand
ATGGATAAATATATGAATAGTGCTTTAGCACAAATCCAGTCGTGCATGAAAAAGTATACAAATAGTACTGATTGAAACTATCAATCAAGTACAGAAGAGTATTCATTCATTGATGCTACTATTAAATTCAACTTAATTGAGAAATTCTTCTCATGATTTCCTCTTGATTAGTATACAGATAAATGCATAGTAAAGTAAAATTCCCTCTGTAAAGGTTGAAAATGTGTAAACAAATGGTGAGTCAAGATGCCTTAATTAACATGTCCATCAGGATGACAGTTGTATGGGCTATAGATATTCATTTGTACGAGGCTCTTTTCAAGTGTAGGTGTGCATCATTTTCCATTGGATTTTGTAACATTGGTAAGAGAGACGTTTGTTTATTGGGGAAATGTCATTGGGTTATGTGGATCTATAAATGGGCACTTTTTGACACTAAATTTGTTTTAAGTTTGTTGATAGTAGATTTATTGGCTGTAGCTTAGGAATGTATTGAGAGTGATGAGTATATGTTTTTTGTGTACCTGCGCCATGGAAATGCATTGGATGAAGTTGAGCAAGAGTTGTTGGGAATGGATGAATGTTTTACACCAACTTCTTTTAATTTAGTTTCCCCGTCCGTCCCTCTGAGGGACGGACACATCGTGATTAATGAGTTAGATCTTCCACCCTCGAAATAGAAACTAAAATTTGCACAAACCTAGGCTAGGCAGAGCCTGTCATTGAGAAACCTCGTTTCAAATGAACTTGCAATTCTCACTTTGATTTATGCCCCTATAACTTTTCCACTATAGTTCCAGTGTCATCGGAAATTCAACTTCAAAGTCATTTCTCTGCCTCTTTCATTTGTTTACATGTACCCACATAGTATACGTAGATACGTATATATTATACACTTACATACATGTTTATAAACAGATGCTTTAAATTTCGTGAGGATTCTACCAAATGCTAATATATTTCCGCATTCTATGTACGTACATACATACGTAGAGGAATAGAACATATGAATTACATATGCATAGATAGCTCTAAACTGGTAATGCTTTGGCCTTGCTTACTTTGGAAAGGATTGGCTGTTGTGAAAGAAAGGGCTATGTACCTGTGACACACCGACTCTCCACTCCTACTTCCAATCCAATTTTAAACTTGTGCTCTTAATTTAATTAATCTGACTTGACAAGTAGAATGTTAGAGATGGAACACACACACACACACATACTACTTTTCTCATTCGTCTTTTCCTACCATTGCAAATCCCATTTAAATATTTGAGACCTTGTAATAGCACCCTTTTCAAATCTCTCTTTTCCTGACTTATTGGCACTTCACTTTCAAGGAATTATCATCCTCATCATTCAATGAACCAATTTAAAAGTATTTGGGCTTCAATAACCGTATGTCTACATACTTATTGAAAAAAAATTACTGGGAAATTGAATATGCTGGATTGAATTATCCTGGGAAAAATTAAGGGTTTGGATTTTTTAGTTTAAAAAGTAAAAATCTGTAGGCTTAGGTATGATTTATATGTGTATTTATATGAAGACGTGCTATTTCGTTGGAATGGGTTTTTATTGAATGATTCAATCATTTCCCTTGTGGTTCCATGGGTAGTGAAAAAGAGAGGATTAAGTGCAAAGTAATAGGAAAATAAAGGCATAAAGGTTTTGTTTTCCTAATGCGCTTGGAATGGACTTGGAAGATTGGTCCGTAATTATTTGAGACTTCTTATTTATATTAGGCTTTTTAAAAAAAGGATTTGTTGATTTGGATGTTGGATGACAAAAATTCCACGTGTTTTTTGTGTCTCTTAAGTTGTGGAACCAGTGGGATTTAAATGACGCTAGAAATTATTACATGTAGTAAATTACAAGGGACGGATGGAGGGGATTGAAGAGGTGAATATTTATTTACTTGGAGGATATGTAGGGCAAAGGATAAGTTGTATTTGTTGTGGAAATGATATTTGATAATTTGTAAACTTGTATTTAGTTAAAAATAGTAGCATATATGTATTTTGTTTTGTCGGGACTGGGGCTTTGAAACAATTTACTACTTGGGTATCCTTGATATGTCATTCCTATACGTGGTTGTAGTAATATATGGACAATATCATAGGATGTAGAACAAGTGTGTTTTTTTGTATTGTTATTTTTGCCAAAATAGAAAGAAGATTAAGGAAAACGTGCTTTATTTTGTCTACAGCAAAGTAGGTTTAATTTTTTATGGTCTTATATTGGTATGCTACATTTTTTATTATTGTTGACACAACTAGAAAATCCTTGGTTCTACAATTTATTCTCATAAATTATAACAAAATGTAATCCAAATTTTGTATGATATCCGTTACTGAGCACGTACATTTAATAGTGTGCTTTTTAAATAAAAAGGTAATCCCTATTTTTATTTTCAAAGGGAAATGTAAATGATATCAAAGGCTTGAAAATACATGGGCTTTTAAAAGTAGCACATTTATTTTACAAAATGAAGAAAAATCCTGGTGTATTACTGGCGGTTTTCTTTTTTTGAGAACAAATCCTAACGCGGGAGAATACATTTCTTAGAGTGCTATTTTAGGTTCTTTGAAAAGCTTCATTGTGCAATGGATTCCAAGTTTTGGTAATAACTTGGAAACAAAACAAATGTTATGTACAAATGTGTGTCTGAGTCTGTGTAGTAAATTCTACGTCATGGATTGTATTTATAAATAACATGGTTTTGTTTCTTCCCATGGACATGTTTTTTTTATGTGGTAGATACATAGCATACGTAAACGTATACAACTTTCTCTCAAATCTTGTGTCAACTTTCAAATGCGTTTTTTTTGTCGCATATATGATTCGTGGGAAATCAATACTTTCCTGCGATTCTGCTGATATTGAAGATGGTTACCCTCACTTTTTTGCCCAACATGATGTAACTTTATTTTGTATTTGGCTCAGTTTTGTACAAGTTTTCCTGGATATAAAGATCTACGCATGGGTTGTTAAGATGTCAAAAGGATGATGGTAAAATACTTCCTTGGAGAGTTTTTCTATAGAGCTTTGTACAACTCGAAGTTTTACAGTCTGTGAGATTCCGACGTTACTAATACCCTGAAAACAAGAACAGTTTTGGATCTTATCACAAGTGTTGGACATTCAACTGGGTTTTCAGAGAGGGCGGAAGTCATATTATTGAGTTGGAATTAGTTGAATGGTGTTGTTACAAAAATGGATACGCCTTTTTGGCAAAGCTATGAAGGATAATATTGTGGGTACATATCATTGATCGGAAAAGTAACATTGGCAGATCCTTTTTAGCAGACAGAAGAGGAAAACAAAAGTTGCTATGATAAAGTAATATTTTTACCTAGACCTAATGGATACCTAGGAATAGCACAGCTATATTCATATTTTTCAGAAATAGACTAAGGAAAAAACTGAGCGCGTTCGTCCGTGAGGGGGAAGTTATGGATTAAAGGAGCTTTCTCCCCCATATCCTCGTATGAGCCAAATATTTACTTATATCGAGACTAACAGCACAGTGGCTGAGGTTTCTCCTCTCTTGCAAGAGATGCAAGTTCGACTCTCAGCTCAGCCACAATAAATGGCAAAGAAATACGAGTCAAAAGTTTTTGTAATGTACTCCCTCAATTTAGAGTTGGACGTCTATGAGATCTCGGATCTCCTATAATCTCTGAAAGAAAAGCACTAATTTTTCCATGCTATCTCCATATGCAACTAATTACTTGTATAATATAACTAGCTGTAAGTGTAGATAAAATTGACTAATTGTAAGTAAAGGTACCCCCACCTAAACTCTTGGATATGCAATTAGACATGTGCTGCATACAGCAGGCCGCATACGCACTGTGAGATCCACTCCTATAACGTAAAAAGTAGAGTAGAAAGTCATTGACTAGCAAATGCCGCTGGCCTAAAACTGTATAGTCATGGGGAATGCACCGTAGTCCCGCAGAGCCCCATATACTCAATGAGGCAAAATACCTTGATTTTCTAGGAGATTTAGTTAATTTGGTTAATAAACGCGTAACGCCAAAACTCCAGAAGGTCTAATGGCTTAAACGCAGTATAAACGCTCATTTATCTCTCCGTGCTCACAACCACATTTTCGAACTTCAGCCAATGCAATTTATGAATTTCACATATCAAAAATGTACATATCCTTATAATACATTGTAGAGCTACTCAAATAATATGTGAGAACTTACCTACCTGCAATTAAATGAAACTAGACATTAGTGAGATATCCGGGAGGTAATGATGTCGCAGGTTGGAGTGATAGCCTGGCAATTCAATGCAAATGTTAGTTCTCCGTGGGAGTTCTCATATGCATTTTTATTACTATTGCAATTGAGTATCTATTTTTAGGGAAAGAACATGTGCTGGAGAAGAGTTATTTTTAATACGCACTCAACCTATATTTTTCTCTGCGCATATCCACCCTAATTATTTTCCTACTACTACATATGAAGGAATGTGATCAAATTGAACATCCTTGATGAGAGATTGAACATGTGTTGTCGCTAAGTCATACATGCTTAAATTGACAAAGTAAATATTAATGGAATTGATTGTTAAGCCGGGAATAAGGCTTTTGATTTGTAATTTAACCCGCTAGCCAATAATTCCTCAACAAGGAAATATAGGACATGCTTTCATGGACTTTCTCCTAGCTTAACCACTGCAGCCATAGGATTTAGCTTTTGTGTTCTTGATCAGAGCACGCAGGCTGATTGACTCAGGGAGTTTACTCATTTTCTAGCTTTTTTGTCGCTCCATTGATGCTAAAATAAATGCCGCTTTACTATATATATAAGCACATGTTATGGAAACGGTTGTTAGGGAGAAAGCCGCATAGAAAAATATATATACAGAGTCCACCCATAGTAAATCACTGCCTATACTGTTAAAAATGTCTGCAATCATTTGGTGAATGGGCAGTGAAATTGTAGAGAATTTAAAGACTGTGTCTGTCTAGTCTGGCCACAATCATGAATCTCGTGCATTGTCCAACTCTGGCAGACTTATACGATCTGTGGATTGAAGACTCCTTCAATATTTATGAATTGACAAAAGAGTTCAATGATAATGCTAGGACTTTTTATGGAGTCCTATTACAGGTAATTCATCATTCATGAGTCTTGATTCACATTACAAAAGGCTCTGCACATACTTTAAGTATACACGTTGGAAAATGCTTCCAATTCAATAAAGCCTCCACGGTATAGTTACAATATGTGTGAACCATAGCTCCTATTATATAGTTATGTATATGTATATAATTTTAGCTCGTAGGATTTCCTATGGCATAAATCCACTCCATTGTACTACCACACACTCCCTCCTTTTACATCATTGTCCCATTTACTTTCATTTCCTAACCCCACATTTTGTTGCCCTCCCTTCTCTATACAAGAGAAACGCATTGAGAATTCCTATGTTCATTTAATGGATTTCAAGAGCATTGGAATTTCACTAAAAAATTCAATTCCTACGTACTTACACATGCGGTTTTTTATTATGTATTGTCATTGACTAAAATTTTATTCCTTCTCTTAAGTGAATCTTCCCCCTTACTTACTATGTACGAAGATTGGACATCAAAAGTCAATTTTCAAAGTCTCTCCCTCTCTCTCTCTCATCAAATCCCTGACTTTCCCCTTATTCTTAAGATTTTCATCTCACGTACAGTTTTCTATTAATGGAAACTATTTGTTCCATTATGTTAACTTATAAAATTGCTTCCCTGGGCCTCTACAAAACTTATACGGATATGATAATGTGCTCTCTATTGATCTGTCATATGGTATATATCATTGAGTAAAAACCGACCTTGATCTTTTGGGAAATGATAAAGGAGTAATAGGAAGAAGATATCGATTTTTGTCCATCAGAAGTTATGGGCTGGATAGAATTGTCAATGAAGCTTTGTACTACTTTCTCCATACAAAATTAAGACTTTCCCTGAAGCAAAATATCTACAGGTCTCCCTGTTACGAGATTCTTCTATCTAAGGAGAATAAATGAGAAGGAAGTACTTGGAAGTGTTTACATTCTACTCAATAAGAAGGAGCATATTCTGAATGAAGGGCTGAGTTAATGATGCATTTATTTACTAGCCATTATTCCTCACAAAAGAAGGAATGTATGTGTCACCAATTATAAGAGACCGTGCTCTGAATGATGTGATTTGATTACAAGAGGAAAGTTCAAGGAGAAAGGCAATGGGAAGTAAAGAGAAAGCCTCGGGATATTTTCTTATTATGTTACGATATGAACAAAGGCACTAGACAGACTTCCTGGATAACGTCCCTATCTCTATAGGTTCTACGAATTTCTTACAAGATCAATTAATTTTGTTGCAATGATTAAGCTCAAAAGCTTTTCATTGGGGAAAGTTACTATCACAGTAAAATTAAAATGTATTCCTTCCGCCAAGGAAGAGCGGAGCATTCTCCAATTTTATACAGATTTAATCAAATCACTTTCCCATTGGTTCAATTTTAACTTGCTATGCACTTATTGGTTTTAAGTTCCACATATTATGTAGCAGGGTAATAATCACACACTAATGACTTATTATGGTATTACCTAAGGGCCCAGCGCAGCATCAATTTACGTTTTGTCCTGGAACTGCTTTTAAACTCTAAGACCTTGATTTTGTACTTGGATTATATTTTGTATGGCAATAATCTGCGCCATAGTTTAGAAATTTATCCGAAATTTTTGGAATTATCTGATACTTTGACGTCCCACAGGAGTATTTTCAACTGTTGTTGTTTTCACAGGAGCATAAGCTAATAATTATTACTGACCATGTCTAGGCATCAGATACGTAGTATAAGCTCGGATGAGTAAAGGATTATTTGAGACGACAGACTGAGCTTATTTAGAATTTATTTTTACTTTGTATGAGAGATGGTCCTTGATATAATTGGCTGGATCTTTAATGTATAAGCTAAAGCTCTCAAATTGCAAAAATAAGGCTGGGCTTTGTTAGTTAGGGCAGAGTTAGGTTGTTTGCACAAGTTACATATATTTATAGTAGGATAGTAAATTACCTATATATAAGGGCCTTAATAATGTTTACAAAGGGAAGTGAGTTCTGGAAAACGGAGGATATTGAGATGGATGGAAATGAGGGAATGGAGGAAATGAAAAGTTGAGGATTCAATCCCGTTTCCATCAACGAATATTGTCAAGAGAAATTCGAAGAGAGAGAGAGAGAGAGAGGCAAGAGGAATAAAGCTTGTTATTTTACAGAGAAAAGCCTGGAGAATATCAATCCGATTTGAATTGCAGCAGTAACGGAAAGTAACGTGACTGCGCTTTGTAATTCATTTGAGCTTTGTTTTCTCAAATTTGTTCCTTGTTTTTTACCTTAATTTAAAATTCATATTCAAATTTTCCATGAATAAAAGTTCCTTAGAAACGTTTTTTTCTTCAAAAACAAATATTACCAACAATGTAGGCTGCAAACAAGTTTTAGAATGTAAAAATCAGCTTTTCCCTCTAGTAAAGAGATGTGATTCTTGAAAACTGATACAGTTTATTTGAATTTTCAACGATTTGAAAAAAACAGGAAAAAATATTGCGTTCCATGAAACACACTACATTTTTACGTATCAATGACGCTGCTGTGGGTAAAGGTAAAAATATAAAAAGATTTTCGTGGATACCTTCAAGGAAAATAGTTTTCCTCCTCAAGATTGTGACAGATAAGGAAGGAAGCGATGGTCTAGGGAGTCATCCGCCCGTCACGGACCATCACGTCCCTGACCGAACATTTTGATGTCGCTCATGTTTCATCTTTTTTTTAAAATTTGATCTAAAGCTCTGCCAGAGATTTTCATCTTTCTTCCCCCGACGCATCTTTGAAGTGAAACAAATGCCTGAGGGTTATAGCTTTTGTCATGTTATTTCTATGAATAAAAGTATCAAAAAGGAGACGACGACCAAAGCGGTAGTACGAAAGAGGCAAATAGTAATAGAGCTTTTCATATGACAAAACTGTATTTAAATGGATTTTCAAAGCTATATATTTTGTAACGTGTGGAATAAGTCTCCTTGTGAGAAAAGAATATAGTCACGGAATGTTTGTTGTCCCTTTTGGACAGTTGGATAATGCAGGTGTCGTTCTTCTTCATATCTCCTGGCAACATTTTACTTAAGTTGGAGCTTTAGCTTTTCTCCCTCCTGCTCGTTTCCGCCTTCTTTTGTATAGGCCAAGGAAAGATTTATTGCGTTAGTTTGAATGGTCAATCTTATTTATTATTCTCTGGGCTGACCTCATTTGCCAGCCTAAAGAATTCCCAAGAATTTGAACTTGCCCCCTTTATCCTGGACTCTTTTACTCTTTTCACTGTATAAGCTCGTGCTATATTTTGCTCTTTTGTTCCCATGACCACTGGAAATGTTATTTTGTAGCGACTTTATTTGCTTTCTCCATTTAAAAACATTGTACGTATATTTTTTGGTAAATATAACATTTTCGCATTATTCATAAAATTCTTAACAGATGCTTGATGCTTTATAGTAAAACAAGGAAGTCCTATGTGTTACAGTTATTGAATCAGCAAATAACAAAAGGATGGACAGAAGGTAACATTTTTGGTGATGTTCAAAAATGCAAATTTTGGGAAAAGTCATATACCTGGGTTAGAATTAAAAGGATTTAAATGAAAGTATAGGTTTGGAGATATGAAGCTGAATTAAGATTGACACTAAGAAGAACAGTGAGGGGCGAGAGAAGAAAACAAGACAAGAGAGAAAAATATAGAAACTAAAAGAGTAAGACTGAAGTCTTTCGAAAAAACCTTCCCGTGACGTGAATGAAAATATGTAAAAATTGAGATGACACTAAACGCTAAATCTCTCCGAAAGAGCATTTTATTACTTTAAAAAAAGCTAAACCTTCTTGGTAACTTCTTGCCTTGATTTTTGCAGCCTCCATTATTACTTTTGTCCTTTGCAAAAAATGGGCTTGCTTTTACCAAAAACTTTCCCTCTGTTTCCTCTCGCCATTTCTTTTCTCAAAATACTTTTGGAAGAACATCATCTTATTGGATGTTCAAGGGCTACTGAGATATGAAAACTGTATAATCTGAGGTATAATATTTTATTACTCGTCTGCCAAACATGATTATTATAAAGTTTTACGACCCCAATTTATTAACATTCAAGCTGAGAATTCTCCCTTGTGGATTGTTTTTCTTCCTTGTTGGGTCGAGATGATGAAATTATACTATTCCTCGAGCTAAATGAAATGAAATCCTTTTTTATCAAATTTATGGTAATATGTACATTTATATTGGAAAAATCAAGTGACTTTTACTGTCTTATTACCTTGGAAATTATAGGGAGAGACAGGGGCATGGAGCTCTCTCAAGGGAGATTTTATGACTGGAGATGCATGCATGAATATAACTTAGGATGCTATTGGATGTGACGGATTGAAGAGAAGTAACGACCGTCGTGAAAGTGCTCGCTGTAGGAGTCCGAGATTTTGTTTTTATCTGTATTTAACCTGGAAAATTTTTATGACTTTCTCCAGGCAATTTTTCTTTGAATTTCATAAATGATTTTGGTGAAGTGGAGCTACATATGTGGGAAAAAGTCATATACATACTTTCTCCTTGGAAATAACTTAAAAAAATTTATGAATGAAACTGACTTTAATTTTTTGGGAGATTGTGAATTCCACTGTTACCTCGAGCGTTGGAACAATTTCACATTTTATGGCGGCATAGCTAAGATATAAGTTAACATTGACCTTATATTGTAGTCCCTGGAGAAAGCAATTCAAGTTTTGCAAGAAAATTTCTCAATAGAAAGTTGTAATAAGGGCGTTGAGTTAAAATGGTAAGGAGGAATTGAATGTTATTTTAGATGGAGAAAGCACAAGAGGACAGTAACGATAAGGTTGATAGCGTGTAGGAGGACTTAATGAGAACTAATTATGAAAGGACCTTGCGCCTGGAATTTTACGATAATTTTAATGCAGAGGACAAAGCGACTTTGTTAACAGCGTGGAAGAAAATTTGGGAGAAAATTTTGGCTTCCATATAAAGTGTAGTGGCAGCCTGCGGAGAGCCTAGCAATGAATTTGTAACTCGTCTATGTTCTTTTCCTCAAACCATTACTCTCTTCAAATATTTTAACATAATTCTACCACACGAGTTTATTTGAGCTAAAAACTGAGTAAATATTTTAACTAGAAATTCTTCCTGTAGTTACGTACATATCTTCGTTTATTATATGTAGAGAACTATCTAGGCATAGCTACTTCAGATTTTGAGAGTACATTTTTCTTCCCTGCCATAACTTTGAGGAAAGTTACTATTCTTCCTTTAATTACTCTGAAAAATCTTTGTGTACGTAGAGCTAAAGCGTAGAAAAAGTTTTGATGAGGCGAAGAGAGTATACAAAGTTTGATGTGCAAAAGCAACTCAATATTTCTTGGATGAACAGTCCATGGAAGGTGGAATCCTTGTGAAAGTACATAAAAAGAATGGTGAAATTCTAATGAAATTATATACGAGAGGAGCGCTCCCGAAAATATATATGGGTAAAATTTTGAAAAGGAGGAAAAGAATATATTAAATATCGAAGAAAGTGTGGAGGAAGGGAGTTTAAGGAAAGTTTTTCACTGTATAATAATATCAGGGTGAAAGTACCCAAAAGCTAATAGCCAAAGTGTTTTAAAAGTATAGTAAAAGTATGATAAAAGTATAGTGAAATTAAAGTGAAAGTATAGTGAAAGTATAGTGAAAGTAAGGTGAACGTATAGTAAAAGTATAGTAAAATTACAGTGAAAGTATAGTAAAATGATGAAAGTATATCAAAAGTATTTTATATAAAAGGACGATGAATCTAAAGAAGATGAGAAAGTAGGAAAAGATATAGTGAAAACATGTGAATATACCCCTACAATCTATTATAAATCATGTATGAGCTCATATATAAAATATAGGATGATGCCACCCCAAACCATTAACGTTTCTTTTGACGGTTTCGTCACACACAGTAAACCCAGTGAGACACAAGGGAGTAGAGTTTTTGGAGGACTCGGAAGCAAGGGAATAAAAAACAGAGCAAAAAATACTTTTGCGGATACTCTCCTTTTCCTCCCGTCCCCGCCAAACAACTCATGTTAGATAAATAAAGCCCTAGCTTTTCTCCGTCATTTGAAACAAGTTTACTTTTTACATGTATTTTTCATGGACTGCATTCCCACAGAAAAATAACTTAGTCCAAACGCATCAACTTCCACCATGACTCTCTCTCTCTTTTCCTCTCCAACTGTTCACCACCCCCTCCTGTTTTCATATGTAAAGGAGATTCTCTTCGGATAATTTCCTTCCATTCATGCATTTAAACTTTCCAACAAAAACTAATGCATAAATAACAGGGAAATCCTACCCAGCTTTTCCCACTCTACTAAAAACATTTAAAAACAACGATACATCGTGGTACAAACAATTGCAATTACAATCGAAACAGGAGCTCTGGATTCAAATTTAATAAAAATGTACATTCAAAATTATTTCTCCACAAATTCCCTGTAGCTTACATAAACTCATTGGTTTTTCGTCATGACATTTTTTTAAATTTCTTCCGAGACAATCGCCCACGTCCAGATAAAAAGCAGAGATGTAAATCATCCAGCATTAAATTCTAGTATATTGTATGAATACTACGATTATTTAATACGTAGACACTTCTATATAAATTTACAACGCTCCTCGCCTACATGATAATGTATAAAAAGCGGTTCATTCTTTTCAATTCCATTTGTTCTTTTGGAGGAAAGGAAGTAAAAAAAACTAGTTTTAGAAAAAAATAATAGATAAACTTTTAAAATGGTTTTTTTCTTGCAAGTTTTCAATTTCTCCGCCATGAGAAAATAGGCAAGGAAATCCCTCGAACAATAACCATACAGTGTCTTTTTACAAATCCGAATCCTCCCAATAGAAACTTTGCGGAAATAAATTTCAATGCGGTTTCACTCTCCAAAAGTTTTTACAATTTAAGTAAAAATTATTTCCCACCCACTCCTTTACCTTGAGCTTACCAAGCTTATAGCTTTATTGTTGTGTAAGTCAAGGGATTCCTTCAAATTATAAAACTTCTTCGTAACTTTCTCCTCCGAATTGTTTCCTTCTATTTAGTTTTCCCTCGATTTACATCCTGCACTGATTTATTTTATCTATAAACAGTCGGACCTCGATATAACGGCATCTCAAGGGACCGGCAAATTGCTGCCGTTATAGCGAGAGACCGTTACTGAATAACGGCCTTGTCCGCTATATATGGAAGTTTTTATCATAGAGTTAATAGAAATTGAATCTATGACAAAAATTCTTTTAGTTAAATCCATGTTTTCATTCACGCGGGAGCTAAAAATAACCAACCACGAGTTGCAGTGGGCCTGGTTCTTAATAATTAGGCATTACAACAAACAAAACTGGCTTGCTATCACCCACTGTTTATTAATTGCACGTGCTGTGTTAAAAAATTCAATGTGATTGCCGTTATATACATGGTTATTGTTCGGCCGTTACAAGGAAGCCCGGGCACATGTATTTAAATGGAGATTTTGCCGGGACCGACAGATTGCCACCGTTATATCAAGGCGGCCGTTGTTAGCACGGCCGTTATATCGAGATTAGACTTTAGCTCCACGTACTCCAATATTGTATAATATCACACAAAAGTCCGCTCAAAATGTTATTCCTCAATTACAAAAAATTACTTAGCAAGGAAACTGAAAGAGAAAAATTTCAAAAAAAGTGCAACAAAAGTTAAATTTTAGGACGTGTTTAATTCAAGTAAATTTTTCCTATTTGCTAAGTGTGCTGCTTTCATTTGGAAAAAGTAAGAAATAATAAGAAACTCTGACTACTTGATTTCTTGAATTTGACATGTTTTTATGTGTGTGGGTGTGGAAAGGAAGAAAATGGTTTAAATTTTTTTGGAAGGCGTCAGAAAGCCTTTTGGTTAAGTAGATTGAGAATGGTAGACGCGGGCGGCGGGAGAAAGTAAAGAACTGATATCCATTACTTCCTATGGGAAAACTTTGAGATGTTCACTTTAAAGACTGCTTCGCTCTTATAGCTCTTTACGTATACGTAAAGTCATAACAATGTATAAGCCATAGTGTTAGTACTGTCCATCCCTTCCATGTTCATGCTCCTACATAATATGGCTAGTCATCCCCTAAGCCTTGGTACAGTTTCATTTGTTGTTCAAAATGACATGGTTTCAATGGCTTTAGCTTTCAGTTGAAGCAGCGAGAGAGGAAGAGAAAGGCATGGGAGAAGGTTCCCTTGTAATTCTATACAAAGCTAATATCCCCGTCTGCTCAAATTTGAGCAGGCTAATAGATTGTGACCAGTGAGAGAGCTTTAGGCCCTGCAAGTGAAACGAGGTTCGGGTAAAAGGAGTGAAAGAGAAAGCGAGAGAAGAAGATATGAAAACGCAAGTAAACACAACTTGAGAAAAGGGAAATCATTTCTGACGGGGAAAAGTCCATCCTATGGAATTTTGCTAACACAAGTTTCTATAATGGCTTCACACATAAATATAACTTCTTTACCTTCATTTAACGATGCATTCAATCCTTATGGATAATACGGATTCACATGATAGCTTCTTATCCTCCAACTGTTACGACCATATACGAGGAGCAGCAGTAAAAGGTTGAGGAGTCAGGAGGGAATAATAGTTAGTTCACGTAAAGGATGATTAGTGTGAATGGGAGAAGGCTGATTCAAATGGCAAAACGTATAGGATTTCCTCCATTTACCACTATATACTGTCTCCGTCATCAAATAAGTATGAACAACTTCCTCCATTGAGACGATGCTGGAGCATGTCGCTCTTTAAGTGTATAAGGGGATATTCAATGTATTTATATATACAAGGACTTTCCCTATTAAATTTATTTTCATATATACATATAGAGTCCATGGACTTTCACCATGTTATGGGAAATGACAAATTTCACCTTGAAACGTGTATTATTTCTTCAAATGCTTTTAAGCCGTATCCTATAATATAGAAGAAGGTCTGTTAAATATCCTTGAAATTGGAGCTTCAAATATTTATGGAAGCATTTATTATTTGACAGAAGTTGGAAAATGGATGCGGGTGAAAGGAGAGAGAGTGAGAGGTGATGAGGGTGTGAGCTTTGATGGAATCTTCAATCTTCTCACCCTTACTGTACTAATAAAAACCTTTCAAATCAGTGAATTCTAAGGCCAGAGATATCATTGAGTTTCATGCGTATGTATTTACGGTGGTGGAAATTAAAACATCCACGCATGTTCTAGCAAAACTTGCTCCTAATTTCAGGATTCAATTTCTGGTGGGTTAATATTGGCTTAATTGCGAATGGGAAATGAAACTCGGAGTTTACACATATACGTAGAGAAACACATGAGATCGTATGTTTCGTTATACTTTCACTCGTACCATTATCTCTGGTCGACTTTCTCCTCATTTTGTATAAATACAAATAAAAGGAGTAATTGAGCTATTTAATTGCTCCTCTCTAATTTTGTTGGTAAAAAGTGTGGGAGTTGATCGTAGCAGGGCTAATATAGGACGCTGGGGAATTTATTAAATTCGTAGCTTGTGCTTTCACCTTGCTTGATGGCCGAAAGGTCTTACATTTCCATTGAATTTCGAATACAAAATCAGCGAGCTCTAAAATTCCAATGTTTTTCAAAGTGAAAGTAATGTTGGTAATTTTAAAAAGTGAAAAAATTGCTTGCATTTGAATAAAAGTGAAAGTTATTTCTGCATTTTAGGTTAAATGGAATTTAAAATCTGGGACAAGAGAAAGAAGCAACATGTTCTTGAAAGGTCCGTCGACTGGAAGTGTAATTATGTAAATTATTTTGAAAGGAATTTTAAGTAATATTTCCATGAAAACTACTATGTTTTACGGAATTTTAAGTACTTGCGCTTATAATTATTATATAGCTCAGCACTGTATATTCATACCTGCTATTGATCCTCACATTATTATTCTGTGTAACTGTTATGAAACTACTATTCTCTATTTGTGGAAATTAGGGACGCAAATGTATACGCAGTACGTGGAAGAGAAAGTGGCCGGGGCCTTTGGTGTGGTAATGAGTATGGAGGAATCTTGTTATTTCCTTGTTATGTGTCCTACAAAGTTTAATCGTGCGTTCCTTTTGGTTCCTAGTGCAGTGACATTTAACGAATTATATATCTCTCCCTCAAACCTAAATACAAACTCTTGAAATTCCTATTTACTTGTTTGAAGTTACAATATAGATGTCTTTGTAGTTCTAAAAGCAACCCTAATATATAGGGAAAGTTACTTCTCTCTAGGGTTCTCCATGGAATTCCCTCTCCTCATATATTATATGCTAGTAGTCAAGTAGCTCTGGTCGCGGCGTATAGTATCTCGTAGAAAGTCCATGTGGCTAAATGTAGGTGTATAGTTGCGGGTAATAACCATGAGGTCGGATATAAAACCATTTGACGAGGGAACGTTCTACACTCTCGGACAGGCTTTTCCTCCGACGTATTCTACCATACGTTAGAGCCTAGGAATATCCTATGCATATATGTGAATCCTTTCCTATTTACTTTTAAATACATTACCTGCCTGTGTTTTCCAAGCTCTATGCATAAATTTCCAAGTGACCAGCCTTTTTCGTGTAGATGCTCTCAAATGTTTTTCTCCTAACCTTACCATTGCAGTTTAGCATGCTAAAAATACTCCTAGAATATTCAAACTGGACGATTAATTTAAAAAATACCATCCTTTTATCCTTTGTGTGGTTACATTGGCCTAGGTTAAATTTGCATATGATTAAATGTGTATTTTATGGAGAAAGAGAAAGCATGGGGAAAGTGAGTTTTTAAAGGGAAATTGGAGCAGCATTCTCGGCTTGGTGTAATTTTCAGAAGGATCCGTAAAGTGCTGGGGTACATTTTTTAATGTTTTTAATGTCTTATTGTTAGATTGTGCATGAAATTCATATGATCTACGCAGGTGGATGTGAAGGTAGGTCTTACAATTACATACGTTAGAATGAATGGTTGCATTTGCTCAAGGACTTTCGCATACTATTTGTAAAATTAGGTGTTCTATTTTATATAACTAAATCCCTTCAATTATGAATAGAGAAACTTATGCATAATATATCAATGTAGGCACATAGTTACTGAGGAAAATAGCAACTATGGAGATACTGTACCTGGGAAAAGGAAGGGGGAGCGGAAAAGAATTTTTTTTTGCTGGGAAAAGTGGAAATGGTGCCTAAGATTTATTCTATTTATTTGAGTTTTAAGTAAGCTCATAAATTTCAGGAGGAGTAAAGTGAAGTTGTAGGGGCTTTGCGTGTGTGCCGCTTTGCTCTTGAGGGCGTTGGCAAAACACGTACATATTTCCGGAATAGCCTTTCCATTCATTGCACGTACACATGTATCTGTACACTAAAGGCTTGGGGAAGCTACAGAATTTACTACATAGTTTAGCAGATTGTTATTATAGAGCTCATCGTTAACTTTTTATTCCCGCTCTAGAATGAGGTCTCTGGCTGGTGCAATTCCTCTCTCTCTCTCCTTATTATTATTATTATTACTTTTATTACCTTTTTGCATTGTCCTGGAGAAGAACTTGTGCTTTTTTCCCTTTCTATCTCTCTCCATCTCTAGTGAAAGAATTTTTCTACTTTATTTACCCTCGCTGACCATGCCCTAGCGTCTGGGTTTAAATTAAATGAGATTTTCCCCTTCCAATGGAGCACATGAAATTTTCAGGACGGGATATTAAAAAGAATAAATTGTGTGGAAATAGATTTCTCTCACCATTTTCACTCTCCTAATACAAACAAATGGCTCTACATATTCCAACTGCTCATAGGAATAGTAAATATAATTGCGTAACTTCTCTCTCTCTCTCAGCCTAAGATTTCTCGAGGGAGGACAGAAAATTTTAGCACGTCTTTCACAACATCAACTTGTGTTATTACAAAAGTTGTTCCTTCCCGTCATTGTTTGTTGTTGTCCTTTATCTCATCGGATCCAGAGTTTTCTTCAAAAGTGAAAGCATCCCCGCATCAATGCACACATTGAATAAAAATCAGTCTCCTGTGAAAACTACGATGAATACGATTAAATCATTTTATCTCACATTTTTCTATAGCTACAAAAATCCAATAGAGACAGCTACAATAATTCTTTAGCGGATTTTGCATTCATTTCATATAAACATGACTTTTCGTATATTCACAGTGATAAAAGCGGAGGTGAAAGTAAATTAAAATTGTTGAGAGAAGCTAATGAATTGAAATAATTTCGTGCCGTGAGGGAAACTTCCTAAATTCGCCGCTTCGTTCTTCCTTATAATTTTTCCTTCTTCCTCTTGTCCTTCAATATTGACTTAAATCAAGAGCCATTTCTTTATATATGCTTTCTCTTTTAGTAGAGAGTATATGTATAACCAGAAGTAAACAATAAACATTTGTTTTTGCATTAAAAGAGAAAGTCCTTCAGGAGAAGTAAGGTATTTACTTTCGCTTTTGCTTTCTCCAAGTGAAAGTTCATTTATTAAATTTTTGGCCTGTAGATTAGAGACATATATTTTGTCATGGGCTGTGCTTTACTAGTAATGAAAAATGTAGATGTGTCGAGAAAATATAAAGCCTTTTGGCTAGAGAGAGTTTATCTTTTGTTGAAGAGAGAAATTCCGGGAAATCATTCGCCAAGTTAAGTAATCAAGAAACTCGGAGCCTAGATATGTGTTGGTGTTTCGTGCCATGCTGTCACTATAAGTGATTCTTTTGTTATCAGTCCAGGAGGAGGTAATCATGGGATATCCGTCTGGAGCTCTTCTTCTATGCTCTGTATTATAAATTGAAGTAAGGAGAGAAAGTGTGTGTAGTGTTGAGGATAGATAAATGTACTATATAAGGGGATCTTAGGAGGAAGGAAGAGATTGGTGGCGTTCTAATTCGTTAAGGGATAAAATGCTAAGACCCGTCAATTCATGTATATAGAGTCTATGCTATGGAGCTACATATATGTGTTAACTAAAATACAAGAACTTTTCACAGACTCCTCTCCTAAATAAGACTATAACATTATCAGAATTTGAGTTCAAAGCATTCCTCCTGTCTCCAGGCTTCCCCTTACTTTCTTCCTATTACTTTTCTCCCCGAGACTTTCACTCACTTTCTCTCAATACATACATAAAAGGAGCTCTCCTAGAGACAGACTATAACTCTTTTGTATGTTCTTTCATATTATAGTGTGCAGGTATGTATAATATGTAGGGAAAGCGAGAGAAAGCTACCTTTTGGGGTAGGCTCTGTCAGAAAATGAAAAGGTTAACTACAGGGAAAGAGCGTGCCAAGACAATTGCGAACTGGAGACACTTTCTATAATGAAAGGAGGAAAGGAGGAAAAAATGCAGTCGTAGAGGTTTCATTTCTTCAGTTTTAATCCTGAAATGATTTCGTTTAGCGGAAGAGCACTAAGTCGACATGACGTTTGCCCTGGATCTTCTTTCCAAAAAACTTATACACATCAATACTTTTCCCGCAGGTTGTGTACAGCTTATAGGAAGATTATGGGTAGGAAAAAACTGTATGCTTTCTTTTTATTAGGTAATGCCTACATGTGTAGAAACATGTACATGGGCTCTTAAGTTCGGGGACAAAATGAAAGGTTTTTCGAGCTGAAAATGGAAGTAAAGGTGCACCAAATAGGAAAATGCTTTCGTGCCAAAATTGGTTTGCTTTACTCAAGTGACAAGTTTGTGTGTGTGTGTGTGCAGAGGTAGGAATTTATTTAGTGAGCTTGGGAGCTCCTGATCGGTGGTCCCTATTATTTAATTATTTATTTGTGCCATTGATGCACCCAGACATGTTTGAGCTTAGACGATACTTTTTCTAAAAGGCTTCTACAGTAGAGTTACTATGATGCATAGCCTGATCAAATTCAACCTTTTTTCGACCTGTCACCTTCCATACAATGTATTTTTGTAAACTCTCCCCCTACTTTCTTTCAATATTACTTGGAACCGAAAAAGTAGGTAGGCGTGCCAAGTGTACGAAAACAATCATTTTATTTTTCCTTTAATAATACAAAAGTTCTAATCGAATTTGTTTCAAATATTTCAATGGCTGGCGTCAAGAAGAATTTTGTATTGAAAGGGATGTAGCTATTTTCAAAATTTTTCTTGTGAAAATACGTTGAAAATGTAAGGTAAAAATTTTGAAGAGAAAATTTATTTTGTAAGTAGAAATATTTTCTTGTAAATAATTACCAAATAAGTGTATAGGTATGAACATTAATGTAATTCCACTGGCAGGTAATTATCGAATTTTTCATTTACCTTCTCCTTCATGAAAATCAAGCCTTTAAAATATAGGAAAAATAAAGGTGAAAGTAAATGGACAGAAGATTGGCATGAGAATTCTTAATTTTTTTAGAGCATAAATAATAATTCATGTGAGCCAAGAAGTGAGCCTTACCGAACAAGTTATTAGCTACTGCTTGTTTAATTACTATTGACTTTCACTGATGAAACTCGATTTGTTTTCCCCTGTCAGGAGGTACCAATAATTAACTCTATTTCCTCTTGAAAAACAGTCTTTGGGAACTGATAGTTGGGAAATATTTGAAAGCGAAAGTAAAATTTTCTGCTGCGCCAGAAAAAAGTATTAAAAACTGTACAAGCTCAGTTGTTGTGCTATTGTAACCATTTAAAGAGTCATATGACATACAGACGCGTTTAAGTTATGTGTTTTGGTGAGAAAGTGAAAGTTTTCCTGCGGAGAATGCTTATGGCGTGGGAGAAAATTCCTGCGGAGAAAGTTGTGTATGACGTCCTCTTTATTTTCCCTTTTCATCTTCCTTGCTCTTTTCTCCACACGCTTTCCTTCCTTACTTCTTGACTCTTGGGATGTTTCCTTTGACCATATTTTCCCTGTACGTTTTGAATTTAACGAAGCACGATTTAGCTATACATATCTACCCTTTTTTATGCATTCAAAGCATATGTTTCTTCAGATTGCTTTTGATCAGGTAATGTGGTATGTAAGGACATTTATTTGAAATTGTAGTGTCTCATATGTGGAACACAGTAAAAGCCGTACTATAGGTGAAAGTACATGCTAAAACGTACTCAAATGTACATATATTTACAAAGGCGTACATAGTACAAGGGAAAGCATGTATTTTCCCTTTGACAGCCCTCCCTTGTATGTATATTAGCAATAAGGAAGACGACTAAATGGGAAAAAGTTGACATTGACTCAGCCTTTTTTTATCGGGCTAAAGACGGCTTTCCATAAATCATGGCTGGATTTTCTCACGAGATTTTTGTCAGCTTGTCATTGAAACCTCTCCATTATGCTCAAGTTTAGGAGAAGATTAGTAAGATCTCAAGGAAGTGCTCCCTCTCCTGTCTTTTCACCCTTCATATTACATTAATACCCATAGAAATATGCTGACATCGTCCTTTTATTACCTCTTCCTACAAGTAAAGTAACAAATTGGAGAATCCTGTCGGATAGGTCAAGGTGAAACATTAAATTTGACTATTTCCTTGAAAATCCTTTCCTCATTGATTTTACCCAGGAAATGTCATTCCTCCTTGAAATTAATCTCAATAATCTGAGAACTTTCGCCTTTAAAACTTTCTTCAACTTTCCCCAAACTTTCTCGTTCAAAACAATATTCAATGTCCTACTTTCTCCAAATTTTCTCCCTAAAAATGTACATTTTTCTACTTGCTCCAGAAGAAAGCTCCCCCTTAAAAAGAGCTGGAATTTATAACGTATCTTTTATCACGGTATTACGTATGTATTTAAAGTGATTAATCATAAAAATGACTTGAAATTGTCTTCCGATCTCTTTTGGAAGGGAAATAATCGGATGACATGTTTACCCTAGGAACAGGTAGCTCTCCACGTAATAGCTTGTATAAAGAATACACAAACCTCTTTTGAGTATCGATCGGAAGTTCTTTATTCGTCGCAAGTCTCATATGTCATTCTTTATTCCCCATAATTTTTACATGTACCTTTATTATATAGGAACAAGTAAAAACTCATCTAATAAATAATGATGCCTACTACGTAAGGATGAGCAGAGCCCAGCAAATGGATTATAAATGATAGTACTTTTTCCATTAGCAATAACTCCGTATAGAATATTATATAGATTTATCCTATTAATGGGAGTATGTAATCCATACACGCGTATTCTTAGAATAAGAAACTCATGTGTCCATTAAGAGACTGGCTGATGAGGTTGATTAAATGAGTCTAAATATACAGTTGAGGTATTCGAGGGTGAGATAATACAAGAATCGGCTATTTTGTTCGATGTAAGCTCCTTTGAACATACTTATTTATAATGCATAGCCAAGTAAAGGGTCAAATATCTATATTTATACAAAAGGGTATGAAAGTGTAAATAAATATAATTGAATGGTTTTAAATAGAAATAGGAGGGAAATGAAAAGGGAAGGTGTTGATGATGGACTGTTAAAATGGAATTTGAAGTGATGTGAGTCATGGTGCGAGTGTAACTAAAGTTCTGTTTTCCATTTGATTATTGTACAGGTTCAACGTCGACCGCAGTCTGTGACAACCGATCGCAACAACGGTGGAAACATGAACATAAAGCTGCTCGAACTCTCGGTAAAGTGTTTCTATCTTCTCTCTATTTGATTAGTTAGCCACTAATGCATTTCCCTTTTCTCCCCTTAATTGCTCTTTATCACATGAATGTACAAGAGCATGGCGGGATTCTATTTCCTCTCTCCATTTTTTTCCTATTATTTTACTCGCTCCCACTATATACATTTCACTCTCACTCCCGTGTAACTTGATAAATCTGCTTGAGTGGATATAATTAATTTTTATTCATATATAGGTACAAACTACAAAAACAATTTGTAGCTCCCTGAAAAAATGTTAAACAAGACTTTGAGACATTTTTTATAAACATTTGAAATTTTTTGTGAAAAATGATGGAGAACGTTTTTGTGAGAAAAATTTTGGGAAATCAGACAAGAGAAAAATAATTTGTGTAAAATTTGTACAGGACATTTTTGTATAAACAAACTTTAAAACACATTTGTGTGGAAAATGGTGGAGATTGTGAGAAATTGTTGGGGAATTGGGTAAGAATAATAATTTGTAACTTTTTTAGTATTTCAAAATAGAAAGTCAAGTGAAAGGAGAGGGGAGGAAGAATAAATTGAGGGGCAATGCTTTAGGACTGTGTAGTCTGGTCTTTAGACCCAGACTGATTCGGCTCATTGAAAAGGATTATTGTTTTGATTGCGTGTATAGGAAGAGACGGGGATGGTTGTAAAGTGTGGAGAGATGGAGGATTATGTGAATGAAAGCCTAAACTAACCAACTATAAGCCCTTCCCCACAGCTTGAATTCTAAATGAATGGATTCCAGACCAAGAATTTTCCACGCTTGATTTTATTTCAGCTCTATCTCGCTCTCACTCTCTCTCTCTCTCTCTCACTCTTACTTCGTAGGAAAAAGCCTATAGAAGAGAACAAATGTCAAGGGTTGAAAGTTGAGCCGTTTTATCTAATTATTCGTGGAAAGGAACATGTGAAAGGAGGCACAATTGCACATGTTTTGTTTGGACTCTAAAAGACGTGCCATAGACCAACTTTAATTTAACTTTCTCTTTTCCTACTACATTTTAGCCATTCGCAATGAAATTTACTCCAAGAAATCTTTTTTCAAAAGGAGTTTTTATTAATGAAACAAGCAAAAATTTACGTCTCTTGAATTGAAACTATTTCTGTGAATGGAAGAATTAAGGACAATTATATAATAAATAGGTTGTGCTAAAAATAGAATGTCTGATGGGAAAAATTCTAATAGAATTATTTAGTTCCACTTTCTCCTCAGCTCGTCTTCCCCTCTCCGACCCCTTGACAATTCAACAAAAAAACCATTGAAAAAAAATTGTTAGTTAAAAGAAGATTGTTTCAACTTTTTTCTCTTCCTCTTACATAAGCCTCCTCCTCCTCCAAGCCAAGTACCTAGAACTAAAAGAGGTTCCACTCGTTTTTTTTACTTTCACTTCTTTCAAAAACAAACGCTGACTGGAGAATCTTTGTATTTCACTCTAATAACTCGTGACAGTCCATAAATACCTTTAGAAATGAATAGAGATTGGAGAGGAAAGATGTGTCATTTTATATGGAGATGAAAAATTTTAAAGCAAGACACTAAAGCAAGTGAACGTTACAAAATCTGGAGAAAGTCGGGAAATCTACGTTTACCCTTGATTTCACATGCCTCCTTCTCCTTCAGGTTTTACCAAAAAAAGGATGATTTTTTATTGGAAATAGGAGAAGGAAAAAAATATTTTTTTCATAAAAATTCACTCGGTTTTTTTTAAATCGATGGTTCACATGTCGCGTACATAGGGGCACCTCCGTAGAAATATCGCTACCAAGGGAGCAACTTTTGTTTTTTTTTGCTGGGAACACTATTCGAATGGTAAAGGAATTTAATGTAGCGTAGTAATTTGCAAATATAATTTATATGTTGGAGTAACATTGGCTATAAAAACATCTGTAGGAATATCTATAAGTAAAAACTTTATAGTACGAGAGAATTGCATCCAAGTTTTTATTACCGTTGTTTACTCCTACAAATATCAACATTTATTATTAACATCGAAAGCCATTAGAGAGATGGTGAGTTGAGAAAAGAGAAAATTCCCTATGTTGACCATATGATGAATGTATCTAAAGAGGATTGATTCCGAAATATCTACCTACATTTATGCAAAATGCTGGCGCCAGCTTTCTCTCTCTCTCTCTCAACGCTAAATTTATGATTCGCAGATCTTTATCATCCTAATATATTTATACATGTATTAAAGTCTGGGTGGATTTTGTCATTTATAATAATTTTAGTGCAAAGAAATAATGATGGAAAATATCGTGGGTATAGAATATGTGAGATGGAAGGGAAAATCCTGTGAATCTTCTACCCTCGAATTTATTACTACAGTTTAGTACACCACAGTTTCATTTTAGTACTATACTCTCTTATAGGTCAGTACTATAATCATATGAAAGATTCTATAGGATGAGTTTTCCTCCATTAATTCACTCTCCTTCTATTTTATGGGGTGTAATTTACATGTGAGGAGAGAAGGAAGGAGAGAAGAATTTCTCTTAAAAGGGAAGAGAGAGAGAGAGAAGAAATGACGGGAGTGAATAAAACCTTTGTCTCTTTTATTATCCCAGCCTCACATTATGTACATACATGTGGCAATTATCATGGAGTTTTGGCAACTGAATTATAAAGTAAGAGTCATATGTGTAGAAATTATGTCCCAACGATTCTCCTCTCCTTTGAATGTCTACTACAAAGAGAGATTATGTATGTACGTGTCCTAGTACAAAAAATGAGACCAGTACTTGATGTGTGCAATTCTCCATAATATTCCTTCAACTTGTCAAGAGTAGCTAAAATCTTGTATTATTAAGGTATGGGAGGAAAATATTATGTAAATTTACGTGGAGTCTCTGCATACATATCTTTGTGAGAGTGAAAGTAAATCAAGTGAAAACGTGTATTTTATGGAGTTTCATTTCTATGCTTTCTCCATGCTTTTCCTTTTTACTAGCTCTTTGTTTCTCCAACAAGACACTCATCTTCTAATGTTTAAACAATAGTAATTACTTTCTCTCTCACTTTCTATTCTTCCTTTATATCCCTTCAATTCTAAAGACCTTTTTGTCTTCCTTTACTTCCTTGAAAATTATTGTTCCTTTGAGAATAGAAATCATTTAAATTTTTAATCACTAATTTGTAATCAAGGACTTTCGCTTTACTTTCTCCGTGAAGTTTTTTTGAAATTTTCAACGTTGATTTTACAGACTTTTGCCCTAGGATAAAAGCATTAATATAGCACCGAATCTTATAGGTCACACATTGTTTTAAGGGTAGCAAAAATTGGAATAAAAAATTATAATAATATTTACTGTAGTCAAGATAAAAAATAGTTTTAATTCCTTTTGAGCAAGTATTTCTTTACATACAAGGGGGTTTTTAATTAACCTGAGAAATTCCTTAGGCTTTTAGTACTAATTTTTATTATCTTTGTTTTTTCCCTTTGAAAGAGAAAGCTACTTTGATACTATGAGTATCCATTGTTTGTCACCTTTTGTAAGCTTATCAGGAGTAGCAGATGAACCTTTATCAAATTTCATGGACCTTCTCTTCTCACAGAGTTTTTTAACTTTAGTTCTTCATTATACTTGCCCACTCACTAATTGGCAGGGTTGAGGATTCTAGGAAGTCGGTAAAGTTCTCTCATTCATCCATTATTTAGTTTAATATGACTTTTGTGACTTTTTTCTTCAAACGATTTTTTCTCTCAGGATAAAAATACTCTTTTATTTTGAGGTGATTTCAAAGGGGAAAATATTGGCGGGATTTTTGAAATTTAGAAAAAACGTGATTTTTTAGTTTAAAAATTTTTTCGTATTTACTATAGAAAATGATATAAATAAAAGTATATACAGTTGTGTAGTTCAAAACTTGGATGACTTACTCCTTTAAAAACATGTACATGCTAAATTGGATAGTTGAAGGAGTGAAAGTGAAGAGAACAAGTCAAGGTAAAAAAAATAACGAAACCATGCTCTAAGGTGGTAAGAAAAGAGAAAGTGTTTTTCAAAAGGTGAAACATTTTACGAGGAGGAAAATAATATTTCCATGTAATTTTGTTAGAAAGATGGTACACTCCCAAGGCTGAGATTTTCAAGATGGTTTACAGAAATATGAGAAAGGTTGAAAGAATTTTCCTATCTGTCATACTCGAAGAAAATTTTATTATAAAATCTCTCTCACTCTAATCTCTGTAGAAAATGAAACTTTTCTTGGAGGATTACTACATACTCTCAAGTTTTCATACATATAAATTTTCTCCTCGTCGCCAAGCAATACGAAGCATATGAATATTATTTGCTCTTATGTAAATGCATGGAGAGACATTCAAGGATTCTATCAGCTTAAAGGAAAGAACTGTCTGGAATAGGAACAATTGCATAGGGAAATTTGAATATCATAAGGTATAAAAGCTATTGGAATACGTTTTTTACTTTACTTGAAGATCCACGCACTAATGCGATCTCTCCACTATAGATACTTTTCTCTATCAAATCCATATGTGAGTGTATTTTGGGTAGGAGAAAATATAGAGGAAAATGACAAATTTTCCAAGGATTTTACATTCTTATTCCTGTCTAAGTATAATAATAGTGCTACAGTATATAATACTCTGCGTCCCTCTTCCATGGATTTTGATTGATAAGAAATTGTGGCAAGGTTGAATAGAAAATTCCAAGTGGTATTATTATTGGAAAGGATAAAATATTCTTGCAGGTAGAGATGCAGGAAGAGGAAGAGAAAGCAATTGTATAGTCATCATCAATAGGGAAGCATTTGTATACGTCAGAAATTGGGAAGAGTAGAGAAAAAATCTTTAAAATAAGATTTTTCCTATTGACAATATTTTATTTCCCTTTCCTGTCAAAGTAGTGGGGAAGAGAGAAAAATGAATGAGAAAAATAAGAATATGGGAAGGGTAGAAGAAGTAAGAAGTGATCCATTTCTTTTTACTGTAATCTTCACAGTAAGTGGAAATCTTGGAAAAAGGTTAGTTACGTGCTAATAATTGGCAAAATACAAAAGGGAAAAAATATCACGTAAATTATGTGCAAATTTCTCCGATTCATTCATAATATGTGAAAGGTGAGAAAAATTGACGCAAATTGAAAATAGAAAATGAGCAAATCGTGAAATTTTCTCATTTGATTCAATCTAAAGAGAGAAATCTGACGAGAAAGCCTAAACGCATTGAATGTCCTCAGTTGATTTTTCTCCAAGCAAAATAGACAGATTTAAGGATTTTTTTCGAGTAGAATTGAATTTAGTCCTTCCTCGATCATCTGCTCTGACGCTTTACACTTTTGATGTCTCTCGGTGTGGTTATGAAATGTGCATGTAATGACATTTTGGTATCTTTCTACGTCTGCGCCTCCATAAGCTACATATAGAAAATTATTATATTCCAGGGAACTGTAATCTCTGGGAGAGGGAAAAATTTTGACGTGGGGATGGAAATTACGGTCACATCTGCATGACATTTCCAATATGCTAAATATAGAGTTGGAGTTTCCATTTTAGCATCAAGTAAGAGTTAGCAAGGCCTTGCACTACTAGTAAATGTTTGGAGGAAGGGGAAAAAGGAAACTTTTTTTCCCTGTATAAATTCCTTATTATGTCGGAATTCTCATGAGGTTCATAAATTCCTTTATGCAGGGATCCCTCACGCTCTACACTTTACATAGGTTTTAGGAACCACGCTTGGTGCTAGCTTTTACACTTTTAGTGTGGTAACTTTAATAGCTCCCGTGCTTACTACTTGCACATGCTATTCTTATAATGTAAGCTTGAATATTACCTGCAAGTTCAACTTTGTATTTTTACCGTGACTTTTTTTTCTCTCTCTTTTTAAAAAGTTTAACCTGAACGACATGAGACTTTTGTAGGGGAAGGATAGAGAAGTAAATTCATCTTGTACTAGAATCTCAGCAGACCTGCCGGAGTTCCGCTATGAGTGCTTGACATGAATTAGTAATTTGATGTTTCAATTCAATTTTTTACCATATTGTGGAGGGAAAATTTACATAATTTCTATCCAAGGATTTTTTGCCTGACATTTTTATTTTTTGTGCATTTACCTTAATGGATGGAAAATTGAAACTTTAGTGGGATTTTTTTAGCTACATGAAATAGTGGTACGGGGGCGGGGGTCTTAAAAATGTTAATGGTTTTTTTAAGGCATACACTATAAAATAGAAGGAGGTAAATTTTAGAGGGTACGTAAGAATTTTAGGGCTAGTGTTTTACAAAAGGTTCAAAAGTGCTTCCTTTTAAAATAAGTGAATATTTTGCATTTTGTTACGCTTGAATTTGTTTGAAGACTTTTAGGGTAAGAAATGTGAGGGAGGACTTTATGTGCATTTTTGACCAGAAAAGTCACTCAAATGTCATGTTAGATTTTTTATGCTTGAAATAAAGTGACAAGCTATCTCAGAGGAGATTTTAGAGATAAAGCGTGCATGGAATTTACTTTGAAATTACTTTTAGGATTTCCTGTGTCTCATCTTTTAGTATTTTGTTACTTTGACAACTCTTTCGGATTTTATGGCTTTCTTGGAACTCTCAAGGGATCCTTTTGATGGGGAGGTTATATAGTTGGGGCAGACTTGTTTATTGAATTATTTAAAAGGGAGGAAATATTGAAAAGGAGGTTAAAAACGCTTTTTTCCGGGAAACTCCAATGAAAATGTATGATGAGTTTGGATGTGTTTAGGTTCGTGATTAAAATGTAGTAGTTTCTGCGCCTCAATGATTTGGAAATAGGGACGTTGATCTTTGGAAGGTTTTGGTTTTTGTAAAAAGAGATGACTTTGTAGGCAGTTCATTAGATTTTACGTGGGCGTTAAAGGCCTTGCTTGGTTTGATTGGACTGTATGAAGTCAATAGTGAAAGAGATTGAAAAAAGAGAAAGTGAAAGTTGTGAATGGAGTTGGAAGTAATGGGGAGGGTTTGTATTAAATGGGAAGCCGTACTGGGTGGATTTTATAAGGTTTTTTCTATTCAAATCCAAACTTGTCATTTTGAATTTATGCTTGAGACCTATGAACGGGTTTGGTAGGAGTTGTTACGGAATTTGGTGGTAATGACTGTGTATAGGGATACAATTTGGATTTAATTACTTAACATTGAGATTCCTTGTGGCAATTCGGAGTGAACGTCTTGAACATTTAGAGGTAAGAGCGTAGTAGCTAAAATCATGGTCTCTGCTGAGGTTGCACTTTCACCGTGCTTTTAACAGTCGTTGTGCATTCCTATGTTCCTTGGGAATTCTCTTTATTGAGGAAGGTATGAGTGGTAAAAATGATGAACCTTCAGTCTTGACTCGTTTTTATTTGGTTACCTCACTCCGTTGGGAATTATAGTAATTAATTACATTTCAGTTTAATCCACATTTGGCGCATTTTCTTTGACGATAAAAATATTTAAGTGATTCGGTTCCTAAGAATTTTTAGTTTTAGCTTTGGGTGAAAGCAAGTGAAAGCAAGTGAAAGTTGGAGAAAATAAGTGAAAGCAGGAGAAAGATAGTGAAAGCAAGAAAAAGCACAATAAAATAAATAGATCCAATGAAAGTGATATTATTTGAAAGTAGAGAAATAATCGATCTTCGTGTGTAACATAACATGAAAAATACAAGGTAAGAGCCCACGGCTGAGATCTCCTCAGACTCCCACATCCCAGATAGTAGAGATTAGACGAGTATTTTCTTTCTTAAGGGAAGATGAAAAACTACGATAGCTCGACATCCAAGAAATTCATGACTACTCCATGTCTATGTGTGTGTAACCAACATAATATGATTCGATCTCAAGTAAATGTCTACACTTAAGAATGTTGGAAAATGATGAGAATGATCATTTCACGTGATCGTAATCTCCTCCAAACACTAATGATTCTCCAACAATTTCTCTAAATTTCTTCCATCCAACCCTAAAGAAATATTATAACAGTAACTTATTTTCTCGTTGAATTTATGTACAGTGTATGTTTCTCTTACGAATAAAATATTTCCCTCACACAGCAGCTGTTAACAGGTTCATGGAAAGCTTCGAACCTTGAAAATTTTCCCTGGGTATAAGAAAATAAGAAAATGATTCGTTTCTAACGGGGATTTTTTTTCTCACTTTTGCAGGTATCATCATGGGAACATTTATTGCTTGCTGGGTGCCGTTCTTCACATGGTACTTAATCTCATCAGTGTGCACCTCATGTAAAGGGCCGGACTGGCTAGTCCAGTTAATGTTCTGGATAGGATATTTTAATTCAACATTGAACCCCGTAATTTATGCCTACTTCAACCGAGATTTCCGAGATGCTTTCAAAGAGACTATCCAGTGTGTGTTCCTTTTTCCACGGAAAAATAACAATCAGTCCTTCGTGTAAAAAATCTACATTTTAAATTCTACGATTATTTAATTACTATTACAACATATGTAATAATAATAGCATTATATATATATACGGACAATGTACATGAATCTTCCTTTAAAAATAAAATAAAATTTCAAAAGGACTGGACTCATCATTTTTCTACTTCCCTCAAAAGTCAACTCTCGTAAGTACAGATTTTTTTATAATCGCATGTAAAAATAGTTATTATCTACAAATATTTGGTCTAGACACCAAACACGTGTTAACCCATATTTATTTCGTTTAAATGTGGTTTGGGGAAAATAATAGCAAACACGTGGATTCTCTCGTGGACTCAATCTAGAAATTAAAAGGAAAATCATTTTAGTAGAAAGGGAAATCCCACGTTGTAATTAAAAGATATACATGGGATGTGCTGTCATACTACGTGCTAGAACTCTCAAGTTAATTGAGGGGGAGTCCATGACTCGTGAGATAATCAAATGTTGTTGTGTGGGATCTCGGAAGTGGAAAAGAGTAATTGGGATGATGTGGAGCGTAGGTGTGAAAATAGAGAGGATTTTACTCCTTCATTTCTCCATAGAATTGAAAATGAAGCTGAAATGTCTCTCAGATGAGTTTTTATGGGGAATTGCACATTAAATTGCAATATTTCCAACAAACTGGATCGGTGTCCCTTCCTTTAATTATTATTACAAGCCATCGTAAAACGTACGTTCAAAGGAAAAGTTACGACAGAGGATTTTCATTTCCCCCTTCGTCCAGCCTCTAATATTTTCTCCAAGGGCAGAGTCAAAAGAACCAAATTTTGCATCGCAATAATAATGCGTTTGAAAGTTTGCATAAGAAATAAGTGGAATGTAAAAAAAATGCATTTGTGAAAAATCAAATAATAAGAATAAGCGGATGAGTACACTTTATCCTTTACTGCTATTGTTTTTATCACATCGTATTTTTAATCTGGACTTGGATAAAAAATACGTATAATTTATATAAAAGGGGGTATGAGAAAAATAAGAGGATGACATTAGTAAAGAAAAATCCGGAACGTTTGCCAAGACCTGTGTGGGAAAAACCCACATAAATTCAAAGAATAGTCCCATAGAATTTTACGTGGATACAACAAACATTCCCAGCACACGTGCTTTTTTCTCGGTCCTCAACAACAGCCCATTATTTTAGTGCGAGAGAAAAAAAGATGAGTCGGGAAAATTTTCATTACATCTATCTTGGACGACTTCTATGGAGACAAACGGATATGATATTTATATAGAAATACATAAACGTACGTGGCACGGCACATGTCACACTTATTATCCACCACACCACGGAGATCCCTACAATAATTGTACGTTCTATCGTGTACTCAAACCTTGACGAGAAAGAAATAAGAGTGAAAAATATCACATCATTTTGCATTTCAACCAACCAATTTTTTTCCTCCAACAACATATATAAACAATCTCCCCTGTAGTTAGCTTTAAGAGATTTAAAAATGACATTTGGAAAAGTGTTTGTAATTAAATTACAGTGTACATTCAAATTGGAGGAGATAAAAAAATATATAATTACTAGGCTCAAGACATTGTAATATTGATGAGAATTTTTTTCTCGAAAGGATTTTTCGCAAAGAATTTTTGGCCAGGATTTAGGAAGGTACAAGGTCTTTCTTTGGCTCATCCGTACGTATTTGATAAGCTTGTACTTTGTACCATATACTACACTGTTGAGAATGTGCCAGAATTCAGATAGGAAAAATCGATTGGAAGAAACCATTGGGGCTGAGATGAGAAAAAAAACCTTCTTTTGTCTTCCCTTCCTTTCCAATGAAAAAAAGAAGGGGATATCTATCATCCTCGTCATCATTCTGAGACCTTCATTTAGTTTTAGTCAGGGAAATATATCTAGGGAGTTTTTAGTACCCTGTGATCATCAAAACTGTAGATATGTTTTGCACATGCATTTGAAGAATTTTTTGCTAGCTGTAAATTTTCCTATGTTATTCCTTTCACAAAGGAAAAAGCTTACTTAGAGAACGGAGGAAGCGATGTTTCCCCTTCTATCTTCAATTTTGTGAGATTAATTCAAATTCCAAGACCAAGGTTATTTTTTTCTTGGCATAAATACAATTGATATTGGAATTGATAGGAATAAGGAAATATTTTTGGGAACGATTTTTTTGTATTTCCAACTTTCTCCATGCTTTCACCCATAACTTTCACAATTCCATTGAATGAAGCCTGTCAAATTCAATATATTGGTTAGGTTATGTCTACGTGGGTGGCGATGTATTGTTATATTTGCAAAGGAGTAGGTCAAAGGGAAGGAATTTACAAGGTTTTTTTTCATATCAACGTACTAGAAAAGCAAGTTTATGGTGAAAATTTCCGGAGAAATTGTGGGTGGTGATGAATGTTCGATAGGGAAGGAAAGATATTCAAAGATTTACTACAGCATGACAATAAATGTACCCTATATTTTTTTATCATTGGCTCTATAGACTGATAGAAATTTCCAAGTAGTTTGGTCTTGAAATATTATATAATGGTTTTGTATGGGCGTGCTATTTCAAGGAAGGGATTTTCAACTCATTTCCTGGAATTTCTGGGGAAAAATTTAATAGTTTCCGAGAAATCATCTTAATATTGTCCATTTTGGAAAAAATATATAATAAATGAGTAAAGGAAAATTCACTGGAACCGAACAGCTGTTTATCCCTCTTTTTTCTTATTATGCAAAAAGCAATATCTTTTAGTTCCCTGGTTTTAACTCACAGGCCTCTACAACTATATCTACTTATGTGTTTGCTGAGTCTTCCAACTTTAATTTTTTATATCATGCAGTGTATCTAGGAAATGTGCCTTATTTCCTGGCAATTTTCCAACATAATTGCCAACAGCCTTTTAGGAAGCTAAAAGAATTCAAGGGATTTTTTAAAACTTATTGTAATTGTATGTGTGCATATTTATCAAAAGGGTAAGGAGGCTGAGAGGTTTTTTTAACGAGACTTGAGTGGGTGGTAAAATAGTAGAATTTGGTCATTTTAATGGGTTCTCCTAAAATGAAGGGATGAAAGTATAGGAAATTATCGAAAAATATTGTTACGCTCCATTAAAGACTAAAAAGTGAAAGTTGAATTTAAGTTTTATTAACTTTTTTAAGTAGATGATTGTAGGCTTTGAGGATTTTCTTTGAACAATTAGGTACTCCTTCATGTATAACATTTCCAAGTATAATTTTTCGGATGGAGTAACTTATTGGTTCCCACATATGGAGGAATTGTTAGTGCATAAATGTAGAGTTCTTTCTTGAAGAGCAGCCTGTTCTTCTTTGAAAGTTTGGAGAAAGTGTAACTTTGCACTCGGAAAAACTATTGTTTTTTCCAAATGTGACACACACTATTCCCAGAAAATGTCTGTATAAGATTAATTTATAAGACAAAACATATGAGTAAGCTTTTATATGAGGGTAAATGTCTGGCTTGTGTCAATCTAAGTAATCAGTAAGACACGTACTTATATGCTGCGAAGATAGAAAAATATTTTTTTGTCCTCAAACCTCGTAAGTGAAAAGTTGTTGTTGGGAAGGATTTTGAGAAGAAAAGTTATTATTTATTGTTTCTCTTTAGCTCCAGAGAAAATGTTGCATGAGAGACAGAAATAGTTTCTTAATATATATTCAATTCCAAGGAAATACTCGTGTATTGTGAATGTGTTGTTATGAGAAAGTAGGTGAAAGTAGTGTCTCTTGACACTCACCATGTTTTGTCTTCATCTTGAGTGAGTGAAACGTTTCAAACATATTGCGGATATTTCAAGATAACTTTTGGATTGTTATGGGGAGCATATATGGAGCAGGGACTTTGTATATGAAAAGTGTGCATGTTTTAAGGCTTGACATTTCCATGTAATAGAAAGTAAGGATTGGTAGTTATTGGAGAAGTTGAACTTTGAACAAAAGCTCGTATCTGCCTGCCATTGTCTGATCTACCGGAATTATTCCTTCTTCACGATTCTTCTCTATCTTTCTAAAAGCCAGGATTGATGCATAGCAATGTACATATTCGGCATATAAATGTATATATTTTCCTAGCAGGTACGTATACATCTGTAGCAAGTTGAGTCTGATAATCTTGGGTAGAAAATACATATGGGACTTAATATTATCCAATACCTGGGTTAGAACATGCATTGAGAGAGCTATAGAAATTACTATAAGAAAGTGTTGCCTTCCGTGTTTATAGGAAGGTCTGATATCGTTCATTAAAACAAATTAGTGGCACTCCGTTCTGGCTCATATCCGCATATATGTACTCCTCATCTCCGTTTTTATCCTCATAATAAATGCCAGAGCAGTGTTTTTCCTTGGCGGTTTTGACTTGTGAGAAATCTTTTCTTCTCATTAAAGGCTTTAATAATGTGTGTCTAATGGAGAGATAACCTAGGGCTATGCTCGTAGAAATCACCTATATGAACAAATCATCCGAGGGCTGACATCCGTTTGAGCTTATATGAGGCTCCTTTTTTAGGTTAAATGGAAAAATTGTTTTCCCCAGGCTTCAAAATATTTTCTATATGTAACTTTTCCTACATTATTGGAGCAATTGGAAATAAAGGATTGAAATACGCATTTGTGTTTGTATGCATATTTTTACATGAGATTGTAGGGAGGGCCAAGGTTGGAAATGTGGTTTCTCCTGATAGTGTGTCTTACATTTATGTATACACTTGGAAGTGAGAGGTAATGACAGATTTGCACACTCGATACGATCTCACGTAGCTTGTGCTCTTTAAATCCCCAATTCGGAGTGAGTAAACCCCGAGGATTTGGGAATTTCATTCTCATATTGTTATCTTGTCAAAAACCTATCATGGATCATGTAGGTGTGTGCAAAGAGGAAGGAGATTTGGAATTTATGTGTATAATTCTGCTAAACTCAAAAGGTACATTTTCTATATGTGCCTATAACAGTATATAGTAAAATGTGTTGTGCTAAAATACATGTAATTGGAATGATTAGAATATTTGAGGCAGCCATTCCATAAGTAGATCTTTACATGCACAGGAGAGAAAGGGAAAAGTTCCATTGGGAATTTATAACAAAGGGAAATATAGATGGGGGGAAGTAAATCCTTTGTATTGCAATTTATCATATGACCTTTCTTCCATACAGACATTATTTGAGCAATAGAGCTTTTTAGTGCTAAATAATTGTGTATGAATGTGTACTAGTAGAAAAATAACCCGCATAAAAATCTAAGCTTGTCAAATATACCTCCACTACTTATTCCAATGAAATATAAGATCGAATGAGGGAGAATTTAGTAAAATCCAATGGACCGGATATGTTGCGAGTGAAATGCAATTGCGTGGGCTGTCATGTTTGTCAGTACACTTTTACATAGCACGAGCTACTTTTAAAGTAAAAATTGATTCCTTTTCACACATATGAAAGCTTATACAAGTATGCTCATTCCATTTCCGTGCTTTCACCCAACTGTCATCGTTTCCCAGATTCCAGAAACCACATGGTAAGCTCACTAGCTTTTACTCAATGAAACGAAAGCTCGCTCCTATGTATATCTAACTATTTCTTCCACTACCACACAAATATGATGCAATCCTAACTATATGCTATGTAGGGACGAAAGATATGATTAAATAAGTGTGAATAAATTTCAATCTAAAACATTCACAGCCAAAGAGAAAAGTACGGTTGTAGAGTAATGACAGTGGATTTCGGAGGGAAAAAGTGAAAGCAAGGAGAAAGTGACGGAGAAAGTCCTGAGAAAAAATTATGATGCTACGATTTTTAAATGAGAAAGTATGGAAGGATAAATAAGTAATTATATTTTTATGGTACGAGTTGACATTGCATTGGAGAAAGTGGAAATTCGAGGAAAGACAAAAAATCACGAAAAAGGAAAAAATTCTTTCCCCCTAATTTGTTCTTGTTGTTTCTGCAGAGAAGAATTCAAAGCAATAGAAATTAAAATAAGTTTGGTTACTTTATTTCAAATGAGTTTATCTTATGGCAAAGTGCTAAAAAAGAGAAAATTAGTGAACTACTGAGTAGTAATAGAGTGCATAGGAAGTAAAAGGACTGGAGAGAAATTAGAGAAAGTAAAAGAATTGGAGGAAAAGTGTGAAGAATAGGTAAAGAAAATGAAATTGCTCAAGTACACTCCAGCGCCTTCCAACATTATGTGGCTTTGACTGACAGAGTAATTCTTTACTTATTGCAAATCTCTTTCCCCCACTCTCCTCTCCTTTCACTTATCCATTTTGCTCTGACTACGGAGGTGAAATCAAATCCAAGAAGGAAACGTAGGCTTAACTCTCTTCACATTAGTATGGACGAGAAGAGAGATAATCGTTTTTACGATTATGATTTCAGCTTTCTATCTCATAAGTTTTCTCTCTCTCTGTCTCAGTCTCCCTCTCCATAAAATACTTTCCTTGTCATTGGATTTGATTGTGAAAAGAAGTCGGGAACTGACAATTTATACTTGGCGGTCATTGATGCGTGAAAATTTATCTCATACAAATCATACAAATTTCCTCTTTTCCAACTTTCTCTTCCCTTTCTCCCCATAAAATTGCATCTGCATTTAGTTTTTTCTTATGGAATAGTATCTTCCATTGTCCCTAGCATCCTTTCTTCTTCTTCCCCTCTATTTTCTTCTACTAATGGAAAATCTAAGGTTATAGAATATTTTTTTATGACCCATAATCTTCCCTCTCCTTAGGATTTAAAGGAACATGTCTGTCTCCACCAATGTAATTCTGAAGTCTAAGATATTTTCCCTAGAAAAGATCTACTAAGTCTAGGATTTGCTCCATTTATTTATTAGGGAAAGTTCTTGGGTCTAGAAACAATTCCAAAAGGGATAATGGAAGAACATCTCAATGCGACTTGAGTGCAATTGCATGGAAATTCTGTAATTGAACACATTCAATACATACATAGTTCCGTTTCTTAAAATCAATAAGCTGTTGGAGTGCAAAAGGAAAAAAACTTTTTTTCCTCTTTTTTTATTCACTCCAGAGATTCAAGATATTTTTCCTACAAATATTTTTTCCTAGGATTTATTTTCTACTACTTGTTTTCTTCCAGGGCAGCTTTCTTCTTTTGATTGAGAGGGCGGAGGAAATTGATTAAATTTTATTGGTTAAATAGCCTTAAGCTATACAATCACTCCAACAACAAGGTTTGTTCCGTGAGGAAATTAAGTAGAGGATTATTTTGAGGGGGAGCTAGGAATTTCTCTCTCCTTCCCCTCCCAATCCCTTCCGTAAGTCAAGCCTATGTCATGTGCTGGGCTTCCTTTTGCGCACCAATTGTCGTCCACCTATAAAGCAATACATGTTCATTTTGTATTCCACGAACATCCTTGATTTTTAAGGGCAAAGGAGCTGCTTTCTCTTTTATGTTTGTTCGGAGAAAGCAAATAGTACCTTTGGACTTTCTCTCTTGTTTATTAGACCAAGCAGCCAGCTTTCTAGAATTATGTGGAATCCCTCCTAATGCAGAACCCACTTTATTTTGTCCTAGCTCTTGAGCAAGTCTTAATGTGCAAATGTGCCAAGTCTGAAAATATGTATATTTATATCACTCACATTAATGCTTAAAATAGGCAATTCTCGAATTTTTTCAAAAATTCTTCTCGGGATATTTGAACATTACGAGAAGATGGAGTTGGGAGATTTAGTAACTATAGGGAAGGATATATGGTGGTCGTAATGGGGATGCTCGCTGGGTTAGTAATATACGAGGCAGGGAGACAGGACCGAAGGGAAAAGGTTGGAGGAGCCCAAGGAGAGAGAGAAGGATTGGAGCGAGAGTGTATGCAAAATAAGGGAGATGAGGCGAGCACTGAATTTTGTCTCCGCTGTGGCTCTATAACACGTTCGCTTAGTCCAAGAGGGGATTGATGGTTGTATATTTCCATGAGGGGCTTTGTGGTTAAGTTCTCTCTCTCTCCCTCACTCACTCTCTCTTTCGCTCTATAGACACTTCCTAGTGCTATCCATAGGCTTAACATTGTATACAGTGCTAAGTCTAGGCTTAGGCTTGTAAAAGATGTAAATAAAATACACATGACTATAATTTACTCGTCTTCACTTTTATCTCGCTCATCCTCTCTCTCTCTCTCTCTCTCGAATCCATCCATCTCCACCTCCTCATCATCTCTATGTAGATTTGGTGAGGCGGAAGTAAATGGAGAAATTACCTCGGGATAGAGGATAACCAGATCTGCAATGGAGTTTCAGAGTATTCGATTTTCATGTATCTAGACGAGGGCCTTTTTTATTCATTTGCGAACATAGTGAACTTTCTCCGCTCCTTTCTTATAATACTGCGTACACTTTTCTCTGACGTAAATTTAAAAGGAGATAAACTAAAAATGTGTGTATAACTTTTATATGGGAATCTCCTACAATTTCAGTCTACTCCATATTAATATTATATCGAGATACATACCCTAAGAATATCTTCCCATTAAAAATTTCCTTTATGTATACACACCAACATGGTAAAGTTATTACATGAGACCAGAGTAACTCTACACAAGTTTACATCATTTCCTTTTCACGTTATTTTTAAACTGAGGACGACTTATTTCTCCGATGCGCAAAAACATTTTGGACGGTTCTTTCCACAAATAATAAAATTCCTCCTTGTAAATGGGAAAGGGAGAAAGTTTTTTCTCAGGTTTGTTTTTTAGACAATTTTTCACGTGCATTTCTTATCTTGTCAAAGTGTGGAGGAATCTGGAAGTTTAAACAGAGTTAAAACGTGGGATAGCAGAGGAGGGTTGTAAGTGAAAGTCAAAGTTAACTGGAAGAAAACTGTTCTCATGGCTTTTACCCTGAGAGGAAATGTGAAAGTCTGTGGAGAGAAATAAAATGCATCAAGTCTTTGGAGAAAGTTGCGTGAAAATAATGATTTCAAGTTTGTTCCGCCTACGCTGATAGAAAGTTCCCTTCTTAAGTTATGTTCTCATTGTAATAGTTAGTGCTAGTAAAAAGGACTTGAAAAAGGAAAGTAAATTAGAGTTTGAAGTAAATTTTTACTTTCCCTTCCTTCCCAGAAAAGAGGATTAGTGTAACTTTTGGCCGTATTTATTGCGTCGTAAATTCAACTGGATTTTAATTTATTTTTGTGATTTATTTATATTTTACGAATTTTTGTGTATTTTTTGTGGAAATGCTAAAATGCGAGGATTTTTAGGGCTGAGATTCTTTACCCACACGGTAGAAAAAGGGATGGGTGATAAAATTATAGTGTCAAAATATGGACAGATATGGAATTACCTAATAAAAAGGGAACGTTCATTTTGACGTTGAAAGTAATTGCACAGGAGAAAATAACAAGTAATAAATGTAATAAAATATTTTTATGTGTACAGAAATGAAGGAAGAGAGAGAGAGAGAGGGTGTGAGAAGGAAATAAAGAAAGTCCAAATAAAATAGTATGAAAAATTTTATTGGGATGAGGAAAAAACGCTCAAGTTTTCAAAATTTGACAGACTCAATCTTGCAAAAAAAGAGTCATAGATGGAAAAATGACGTAGAATTTTATAAGCTCATACCTGCTACAAATTGCATGTATATATAAAAAAAATTTCTACTATTCAAGAGAGAGAGAGATAGACGGAGAGGGAATAAAAAACCGAAGGAAGGTCTAAAGCTGAAAATATGGTTACCTGTCAGGGAAGGCTTCGTGGAATTTGCTATTTCCAGGGGAGATTTTTCATTCATTTCTTCTACTATGTTGGATACTTTGGAAAAAGTACTATCTTGAGGAGCTTTCAAATCTTCTAATATTTTCCTCTAGCCTCTTCTCTTCTTTGGGGAGTATCGTCAGTTGAAGATGGAGATGTATAAGTTGAATATGAAAAATTTTATTCTCCATCTCCTCCTCTCCGCCTCAATTGGAAGAGGGGATGTTTCAGACGAAGAAGAAGAGAAAAAAATATGAAGGGAAGAATACATCTAACCTAACTGTCATCTGCTTTTCCAGGTTGGATATGGAAAAGTTGAGGTTTTATAAATAGAAATATTGATTTTACTCTTTAGGTTTTACTCTTCTTGTTAAACTTTTCTATATATTTATAAGTGCGTTTCTTCGGAGTTCTAAGGATGAGAAGAGTTTCATTCAGGTGGCATCTCACAATTCGAATCTCTCCGTAAAATGTGTACGGTCCTGCAGGACAAAGCCAAATGAGGGACTGGAGCATAGAGTTTACATGTAAAATGCTTATTAGTGCTTTCACTCGCATTTGTATGCATAATGACTCACATTTGTATGCAAATGCACCGAGCACGAGTACATTTGGCCGACCTCCATATATATTCCTATATATTTCCATAGGGATGCACTTCTCAGGAAATTTTCCTCAGCACTATAATTTACGTGTGCGGTAATAATTACTCCAAGCTATGAGCATTTCCATATGTTTTTGAACTCAGAATTAATTGAGTACTTTCTCCGAGACTTTCTCTGCTTTCACACCATCCACATTACTTTTGCATTATTAGGAAAAAGAGAGCTGGAGAAAGTCTGGGGAGAAAGTCTTTGATTTGAACTGATGAGAGAGAAAGTACGTGCTAAAATGTATTTGAAGCTTTTAGTACAAAAAGAAAGAAAGGCTCTTATGGTAATAATAATTGTGGGCCAGAGCATGGACTAGGGACGGTTGGTTAATTCAAGGTATGGAAATAGTATGGGTGATATGAGACGTAGTTAAAGGAGAGGAGAAATGTGGATTTGAAGGTAAAGTCGCGTAGTATGTCATATTTAAAAGGGAGTTTAATGAAAGAAAAAGAATTTGTAGTGAAAGTATAAGGAATTTATTGGAATGTATGTGTAGAAGAGTCAACTGGAAGGATGGGCTTGGTTCTCATATTAATAACAATCATCAAGGGAGGAGATATTTTGAATATGGTTTGAGTGGATGAGGAGAGGCAATGGAATTATTCCTGCTTCCTTTCACATTTCTCTAGCATTTGATCATGATGGAAGATATGTTATGGCACAGTGGATTTCTCTTACATCCACCTAAAGTATTATAAACGTATATAGGAAAATGAGCATTCAGTATGTTTCGTTGATTAAGGGAACCCTCTTGAGTATAGGAGGGATTTCTCTCTCTCTCTTTCTCTTTGCTAGAGTATGGAGCTTTAATTATGAGATTGCACAACCTAGCAAAAATTTAACAAGCTAGAAATTCCATTAAAATCCCCATTTTAATGACTTCTCCTCGAGTATTCAACTCATTGAAATTTTTAGTTGGATACTAAAATCCACTTATAATTCTTCTTGTGGTGAAAGTTGGGAGAAAGCATTTTGTCTTTTCTCATAAATTGCTTGTTTTTATGTCCTTATTTGTACTTGGAGTCACATGTAAATTCACGTAGAATTTATCGTACATACGCAGCACATCATCAAAATTATTATCATCTCAAATGGTTTTCAAATAAAATATAATCTTTAACATTTTGTTCGTGTCCCTTTAAATTTGTTTGTCAAGAGAGTTTTTGTGATGACATTCTGATCAATTTTAAACGTATTTTAGCTTCTCCTCAAAAACGCACTGCGCCGTTCTAAAATCAATCATACTCCCTTGAAAAATAAAAATCCTTGTAAAAAAATTTATTATTCTTCAAAATACATAATATAAACATGGTAAACGTTTTTTCTAACATTTATCTTAACACAATATCTCCCAAAACTGCTATGATAATTAGTTTCTATTTGTAGCCACAGTTTTGTCAATTCCAAGAAAAGCAAAGTCCTATTGAAATGGATTTTATTATTTTGCAATGTAATTTTTTCCTGGAATGGAAAGCTTTGGGGAAATTGGTAGGAGTTGGAAACCAAGTATTTGTAAAGAGAAAGCAATTTGTATTGAAATAGATATAACATGACTTCCTTTTCTAACTTTAAATCCATGGATTTGTTATAACGCGATTTCCATACTCACTTACAGACTTACAGAGAGCATCGGTTTCACAATCTTCTCTTTCCTCCTTTCTTTTTATTCTTCTTCCGAAGCAATGTAAAAATACTTTCCTTCCAATACTTCCTTCTCTACTTTCACCTGTTTTTTTTCAATCTTTTGAAAGTTTCGTTAGTTTTCTTTCTCTGTATTCAAAAAAATCTGTTCGTTTGCTATCACCTTCTTCATTTCTTACGATCAGATAATTGGTATAAGGAGGTAACAGAGCAAAGGAAAAAGTAGTGAATGATGCGTCGTGCTTTTAGAGATTTTCCATTAATCATTGGAATATTCTTTTGAAAAAATCATTTCAACACTTTCTCCATCTTTTTCTCTTTTTGGAAAAGTCAACACTAATCAATATGAATGCTTGTGAAAAAGCTTACCCTTGTTTCACCAAAACTTTCTCCGTGATGAATAACTTTCTCCTCAGAATTTTCCACCCCTATTAATTCAAATTCTACTTGGATAGGGAAAGTCATCCTACGATGCCTTTATTTACAAAAAAATAAATTTTATATGAAATTCATTTCCGCTTTCACCAATGCTATGTAAACTTTCAAATGCGGGTTAAAGCGTGGGTTATTTTAAGATTTAGGGGCAAAATTAGTTATTTTGCAGGTAATTATTTTTCCCTTATGTCAGTTTATTATTGATAAAAGCGAAATCCCTCATAGACTTAAAAACTTTGGAGAAATCCACTAGGATAATTTTTTCCGTGTTATAGATTAGAAATTTACTAGACCGGATCTAAAAGATGTTGAGAAGTTGTGTGTATGTATTTATCATTTGGACATGGCTAAGTTCATTAGGTTGTTAAATACTTGACTCATCTCTCACGGTAATATTTTTCCCGGGAAGATTATTACGCTTGTGATGTTGAAGAAGGATTTTATTATCGTAATAATGCATGAATTTTCGGGAGCGCAAGTTCTTTGTGTGTAAATACATACACAAATTCATTCTCTTATGTATCCTCCTGTTGGTAATTTAGACACGAGCTCATTTCTTTTGAATAAAGAAACATGAAAAAAACCAAGAGTGAGGGAGAAAGCGAGCGAGAGAGAATGAGAGAAAGGGGGCTCCAGTGAAAGGAGAAAAGTCAAAGTAATGTTACTAATTCTTTGAGTGCAACTTATGACCTTTTCCTGCATAAATGATGTACCAAAAGAGCTACAACTGCTGCTGCTCCTGCTCAAGGAGGAATGAGAGCGCGGAAAATTGCAAATGTTACATACACTGGAAACATATGAAAGCCCATTTAGTGAGGCATAAATATAACCTCCAAGTCAATTACTCCTCGCATTTTTCCCATAAAGAAGGCTGCGCTGCGGATCCTTGAACTTAGAATTTTTTCTCCTTTAGAAAATTCTATAGGAAGCAATTCGTACGCCTTAAAAATGCACTATTGACAAAGTAAGCTAATTTTGTTCGAATATTTTTCAGGGTGAGATATTAATTTTTGCAAATAAATTTTTATGCAAAAAAGTAGAAATTGAGAAAAGCTTTTTTAATTCAAAATTTTAAAAAAATCGATAAAAAATGTTTTGAATTTTCCTCGTTGCAAAGTATTGTTTTAAAAACCATTTTCTACCCAATCCTCACTATATGGTTTTTCCAGGTTTTTAAAAATAATTTGTTGGCAAATTGTTGTGTAAGAATAGAAAATTGATGTTGGCTATTGAAAAAATGATTACAGGGATCCAGATAGATAAAAAAGAGTAAGGAATTATGTTGAGAGGAGAAGTGAAAGTAGCATAATGTTTTGGTGGAAATGGGAAATAAATGTCGAAATAAATTGGTTCGAATCCTATAGAGTTTAGAGTGGGAGGAGGATGAAAAAAGAGAGTATTGAAAGAGAAGGAGAAATAAGAGAAAGAGAAATGTGGAGGATTTTTTTCTTTTCTCCACTTTCTCCCACATTAAGTACATCCCCATGCGAACCTCTAATGCTTGTTGAGAATGTAAGGAGCGGAAATCCATAAATGTAAGCAAAAGCATAAGCATTTTCGTCCTCTCCTTCCCTTCCACCTCCTCTCCCTCCCTTCCTCTCACTGAGTAAGCTTTCCTCATGGAAAATTAATTAGAGCAAGGAATTGCTATAAATTGATCATTCATTCTCGAGAAAGTGAGTGGAATTGAATTTAAAGAAATGGGATAAATTATGTGGAAGGAAATTGTACATTTTTTCCTTACTTTTTTTTCTTTCCCACTTGTTATTGTGTGTTTAACTTTAAATTTTTATCTCATTTTCATACATGACTGGGGTCAATAAAAGTTTTTGAAAAAGTGTGCAATTTTTTTTTCAAGCACATTTTTCTCGTCTTCTTTTTCAAGATGTGTTGAAGAATGATTTTATATTCTTACTCGTTTTCGGATTTTAATGAAGGAATTTGTGGGAGTCTATATGGAGAAAGTTACTGCTCCGCTGAGCCACATTTGTCACACTTATTTTCCTATTTTCTCATTTAGTTTTTACTAAATTAATTTTTTCTTTATGACATTTCTTTTTTGCCTCTTCTATAAAGGTTTTTTGTTTATTTTAATTTTAGATTTTCTTTTTTCACCTTCCATTCCTTTCGGGTGAGTTTTTTTATTCCTGATAAATTTTCTCACATTTGTTTCATTGAATCACGGCCTTTTTAAATAAAAGCTGCCGAGAGACTTTGTGACCTGAGTTTTATATTGACATGCATATTTACATTTTAATTAATCCTCCAATCTCGACTCTGAACGTGAACGACTTAAGTACGTGAAATCAAGTTCTGACTTAGACATGGACGTAAATACTCGTGCTCAGAATACGGATGCGAGTAAAACCGGGAATTCGGGAAGCTTCCTTCAAAACTGATTATAAAGTGTTCAAGGGCTAGGGAATTACATGTTGCAGATGCGATGTATCGACCCAAATCATTTACTCTTGTCTAAATTGTGTCTTTTGATGTAAAAGGGAAGATGGGAAAGAGGAAGTATTAATCTTTTCCGTCGGAATTTTAAAGAAAAGCGGGGGGATTTAAAACGTGCATGCTAAATCTCCTTGTTTATCTCACTTTTCTTAAGCTCCACTTTACATTAATTGCTCCACGGGTTTAGTTTTCCAATGTACCTAGAAAAAATGCGTTAACATTGGGACAGCTTCCCTATAGGTGAATAGCCTGGGAATACGTCTTTAAGTACTCAAGAGCAAAATAGAAAGCGGATTTGAGGAAGCGCCTCACAAGAATTTCCAATAAACTTATTCGAAGGAACAAGAAAACGGCTATAAACAAAAATATGAATCAAAATTTTGATTCCAAGCCAATTTCATTCAATATTTGTCAATTAGATAAATTCTAAGCACAATTTGTGAAAATTGTCTTGACGTTTTCTCCTACGCGGGTTGAAATTACATGGAGGGAACGACTTCAAAAAAGTGAAGTAAATTATTTCGATTTAAATTAATGCAAATTTTGTAGTAGGAGGTTCATGCTAAAATTTAATAATAGTTTAGTAAGTTTTCAAATATGAAATTTTGCTTGGACTTTCTCGTATAAAATTTGAGTAACGTTCTTCTACTCAACACACGAGTACTTGGAGAAAGTAAAGACTGAAGAGGTAGAGGGAGCTACATTAGAAGAGGAAATTGAACTAATTAGCTTTTCGTCACACTCCAGCGGCCATTAACATGGAAGGTTGTTTGAAAAATGGTGAAAGTATTGGGAAGACCTTGGTTTTTCAACACATACCTGGATTATGTCAATCCCTTAGTTACTTGAAAATCTCTAAGCTAGAGACCTCAAAAAGAGCTTATGGCAAGGAAAAATCTCATTTTGTAAGTGCAGGAGAGAGTGCGAGAGAGAGTGAGAGAGAGTGAGAAAGGGGAAAGAATGTATGTGGAGAAAGTTAAGCCTGAAGCTCTTCAATTTCAAGGTAGCTTAGTTATATCCTTCATGGTAGACTGAACCTAAGGTTGTGGTCTTGCTTTCTCTCTTCTTCTCTCGCTACTATGGTAACGAAGTACAGTGAGCGGGAGATAACTTTGAGGGTCTCCAGATTTATTTGTAATTAATTACACTACTGGACGGACTGTAAAAAGGTTAAGAGCTCTTTACTATTCAACCACTACCACCTTCTTCCTCCCTTTTACTCTTTCGAACCCATCAGCCCTCTTTAGTATTTTAGTATCTACATTATGAGGGATGAGGGATCTCTCTATGTATCATCTCGGGATTGCCATAGCTCCCACCATTAGTAATGAAATTTCAAAGAGGAGAGTGCAAATCCGGAGCTCGTACTCCAAATGAGTGTTCATGTATTCACAGTTGTATATGTACAGGTAAATCTTATGTGTGTGTAACGTCATATGTGTAATTACTTGACATCATCAAAAGGCTCGACTTACTTTCCACTCAATTATGGAAGAGGAGTTTGTAGCTTTTACTGTTTCATTTTGATTTTGAATTGTAACTCAACACAAGTCTCTCCCTTTGATGCTTTCTCTTTTTCTCCACAAATCTAAACTGCTTTCACTCGTATGGAAAATAAATGTATGTGTGGGGTATGAGCTTATACTTGAATTTCTCTGCGGTAAAATGTATGTATATGATTTTTCTGCCTTCATCCCTTTCAAATCCGAGCCCACTCATTCCCTTTCCTACAATATTCTTTGTGAGAGGAAACACTCATCAGCTTGCACTACACATAAATATTATTACTCTTGCATAACACACACTGACCATATCATTTTTTATCCCCAGCCTTTGGTAGTCACATGAAAGTCCATTGTCCAGACAGGTCAGAGCTATGAGTTGAGGGAAACCTACATTTAGCACAGGAAAACAAAAGCTTATAAATTTTAACAAGATTTTGACCATGAAGTTTTAAACACACTATTAATTATGTAATATCTTGTGTAAATTTCCGTGTGATAAAATTCATTAGCTCGGGGGTGGTTTTTTAGATGGGGAATTCCGGGAGAAAATTTATAGGAGCAAATTTCCGTAAATAAAATAAATGGAAGGAACTGTGAATTGTTAAAATAGAATTGTATAATTTTTCAAAAATGTTGGAAATTATTTTTCATGAGGGTTTACAATATTATGTGTAAGCTTTGGTTAAATACAATGCAGAAAGTACACACGTGAGAAGCGGAAATATGAAAGAGAGGAAATGACGAGTGGTGAAAGTAGTGAAAGTGGAGAAAGCACTGGTTATTTACATACACGTACATGTTTTTTGTGGCTCAAGTATTTATTTAGAAGGGTGGATATTGTTCTATTTACCTATATAGATATCAAATCCTGAGTCATGAATTTATTGTTGGTGGTATGGAGGATCTTTCCAGAGTTATCAATTGGGTATGATTTGGCCTTGAGAAGGCACACACACAGATTTGAACCATTATTTTGTGGCAGATTTGAATCCATGCTTGAACAGCGTCCTGTCATCCTCAGATAGAGAGAAAATGTATTTGGAGAAAGTTGAATTTGATTTAGTAAATTTTGGGAACATTGTCTCGGCGCACTTATCATTTCAATTGTATGTTTGGGGACTTCCGTTCCAGAAATATTATTCCTTCCTTTTTGGTTTATTATGATTCAGTTATTTGTGTGTGGAGCTAATATATTTACTATGCATGGTATTCTCTTCAAAAGTATATTCATGGATTGGAAATGAGAGTGGGTTGAGAGAGGGTTGAGAGAGAGAGAGAGAGAAATTCAAAAAGATACAAGACTTTGTGTCATGGGAACTTTGAGTTGTACATTTTTCTCGGCCTGTTTTCATCCTATTCATCTATAGAAATTCCTACGTAGAGGGCCAATGTTGGTCGGAGTTTTCACAAGAGGGACATTTGCAAGAGTTGGAACGGAGTTGTCGTGTGTGGAGCTGAAAGCCGTCATTCAAATGTCAGTTGCAGGAACAAAGGAGAAAGTCCTCGTATCTTTTCTTTCTCTGTCTCTCTCTCACTGTCTCTCTATCTCCCGTCTTCCCATCCTTTTTCAATGATCATTAATGTGGTGGATCAGAGTTGGCTGTCGTCGTTTGGATCCTCCCTTGGGGATACATTTTTAAAGATCAGAGGGATTTCTATGGACTTTCTCTCTCCCTTTCCTCCTTGTATCTTTAACCAAAAGTAAAAAGTGGTCAGACCTTAGTTTTAGGTTCAAGTCTCTTCTTCTTTGTTCAATGTACTCTCCCTAATCAACTTTCACTTTATTATTAATTCAATATATTTCAATTTCTCTCCTACACATTGTTTTCTCCTAATAATATGACCGGAGAAAGTTCAACCTTGAACTTTTCCAAGCGAACCATTTCTTCTAATTTTTCGTCTTATCCTATTTCTGTAAGCTTTCAAGCATTTTATTAGATTTTGTTTTTATTACGTTACGACAAGATAGAGTGTCTAACAAAAATCAAAGGATTTATAACTATACTGGAAATTCGACTCCAAAAGTAAACCACGTGATTTTTCTCATGTGTTTTGCTGGCTGGAAACAATTTATATGCATTGCGCAGTGAAGATCTTTCCCTCTCCATTACGGATGTTTAAAAATTGTGATTTGATTTCGAAAATATTTCATAATTTTCCAAAATATAAAATCACATATAACATGTGTTTCAATGTCAATGTAAAATGTCATTGTCAAGTATGAATAAATTCCGAGATATTTTTAGCATCTCTTATAAATGGGCTAAAAAACATACTTGAAAAAAATCCTGCGAGCATGAGGAAAATCTTTTTTTGCTGTTGAATGCAATACATAGAAATGCAGAAAAAAGTTAGAGAGCGTATAGCATATACGTACGTAGCTTAAGTGCAAGTAACTAAAGGGAATGGTAGGAGGGGAGACCTTAATGAGAAGTTTTTTTTAAAAAGATGGTGTGGAATGGATAGATAATTGAAAGGAAATCACCGGAAATCTCAAGCTAGAGCTTTCATTAACTCTAGTGCTTGTATTAGTATGTGAAGGTTTTTCAGAGGAATTATTATTATATATGAAAAGTCTATCCCGAGAAGAGACAGAGAGAGAGAAAAAGTACTGCAAAAGTAACGCATTGCAGTGGAGCGCATACACACTTGAGGAGAGTGAATTAGGAAAAAACATATGACTCACCTCGAATGGGATTTTTTTCAGGTTATGTGCGTGTATATAATGGAACTTTTCCAAATATCTTTTCCTTACAATATTTTTTGAGTAGTGAAAAAACCCAGGAGTTTTTATACTACCAACTCCAACCAAAGATACTTTTTCACGAATAAAATCCATAAAGATTTTTCCTCCTCACAAAATCGTTACTTTTCTTTCTCTCCCCGTAATATTTTTCTTGAATGTTTTCCTCCCTCTCTACTTTTCTCTTCATTGTTCTCTTCCCAATGAATTTATCTTTCCTAATATTTTTTATACTCAACTCCAAGAGAGACCCCTCACGTTTTTTGAAACTTTCTTGTTTTGAAAAGTTTCAATAAAAGTTTCACTTACCAAACATTTTCGATTTTTTTACTATTTGCAAGCATAAGAACTTCAGCACCAAGTGCTAATTTCAACATTCAACAATGTAAAAAAAATGTGTATTATTTATTTCATTATATTCTACACTTTGGGATTTAATGCAAAATACGCTTTTCACTATTTAGTTTGTTAAGTCTTTTTCCTACTATAACATTCCAAGCCTGGATATATAAGGACTGATATTTGGAATATAAAAAACACTTTTTCCCTACATGTATGATAATTTGAATGAAATTCCGCAACTCGAAAATCCTTCTATTCAACCACAAGCATGCCTTATCTCATGGGGCTCCTGCTGGAGTAATATATGTAAAAGTTATATGGAATAGAAGGAAAGAGGACAAGTCACAAGTCATTAAATTGGAGGGAGAAAGAAAGGAGAAAGCTCTTGAAACTCACTGTACTGGAACTTTACCTCTCAAACAAAGTGATGTGCTCTCTTATTATGGATTCTGTGTCCTAATGCTCTGAGGCTCCCAAAATTCCTATACCTTTCACTTGACTATTAAAATCTTATGTATATCTTTTCCATATATACATATGGAAAGGTAAGAAGAAGCATGGGGGAAAGTCCTCATGGCATGCATATAAGTTTTATCCCAAGTGAAAAGTAGATACTCAAGTTTTAGCTAACAATTATAATCATGACGTACTAATTGGACTTGGCCCCATCAGGCCTCCGTGTGTTAGTGCCTGTCACGACTCTCCCCATCCCACGGTACGTAGCAGTTCACCTCACTTAAAACTCCTCACAGGAGTTTTTTCTTCACTCAGAGAAATTCCCTTAAAAGCTAGTAAAAGCTACAGGAACTTGTTTGTATATAGTACGCAAAGGTCAACTACCGAAAATTGAATGAGAGTCAATTTTCCCATACCTTCCCAAAATTCCACCACTTAATCTCATTTCAAGATAGAAAATCTGTTTTGACGCTAATGTCATCCACTTTTTTCCCTCTTTTGACTTCCACGAGGAAATCTATGGGAAGTTAGTGAAGGGTGAAAGCTTATGAACATCTCATGACATTAAGTATTGAGGAAATAAGGATTACCCAATAGAACATGATGCAACCTCATAAAACTTCTGTACTCTTCCTCTTCTAAAAACATTTTAAAAATGTTACTTGGTATGGGATGAAATTCTATTGGAGATTTTGCCAATACGTTTTTATGATTGAAAAAATGTAAAAGGGAAAGGATTTTTTCAAAGCATATAGGAAATGCGTATTTAAATGGAAAATTTTAAATGTAATATTTGACATTACATTCCTTTATAATTGAGCTCTCCTATTTCCGGCTACTCTAAAAATTAACGATTCCAATTAAAATTGATAGGTTTGACATTAATTGTCAAGTTATACAAGTATTTTTAGCAGAGTCTATATTAGAGTAAATACAAACAAGAAATAATTTCCTGTCTACCTCATATACTCTCACCCTCTGAAATTCCATCCATCGGATCTCAGTCAGATACATATAAATTTATATATAGGATTTTATTATCAAATCAACCATTTGCTACACATTGAGTATAGTATGTATATGTAGTAGTGAGAAAATGAGAATTGACTTTCATTTCAATTTCCACTCATAGAGTACTTCTGCCCTGCCCTGTAGCATATTACTACGTACAGTATAAAGCTCAAGTTAAATAGGTGAGTGTGTATAAACCGTATGGAGGGAACGTTAATGAACGTGAGATTAACAAGCGGGAGTTAATTTCTCTGTAACTTTCCTTCCTGTCAAATGCTCCGCTCATAAATCCCTTTCTACGAAGCAAATACCTATATACACACATTTAAGTGGAAGAAAGTACGTACGCTGCTCCGTATATTAATTTGGCTTGAGGAGCCACATGATTGTTATTACTTTTCCTATGTATAGATATTACACCTTTGTACAATTGTATCTGGTCCCTGTTAATTAAAATTTAATGGGAGCACAAATAATAGTACGGAGAAAGCTAACTTTCCCTTTCCTAGGATATCCTATATCCTGGGCTATTTATGACTTTTCCTATTTAAGGACGTCTCATATGAAAGTTTCGTTTAAATGCTTTTACTTTTCTACGAATATCTCTTCTGCAATTGTATTCACACATATTCCACATAACAAATTATAAGGCTTTAAAATTATACACAAAATTACTTGTATTATACCAAGGAGCGTGGTGGGGCTTGTGGGAGGGGTTAGTTTTGTTATGTGATTTAATAGAAAAATTTAGCTCATTATATCCTCTGAAAATAAGACTTTTATCATCAAAGATATCTCATTCTCATTTATTTACTTGTGTGTGTGTATGTGTTTTGTGTGAAGAGTAAAACTAATGAAGTGGCTAATAGTATTAATAATGGGATTTATTTTCTTTTGTACGCAGGTCAAAGAGGGAGGTGAACCAGAAGACTAATAATAAACACTGAAGAAGAGAATACTGAAAGCTCCAACATTTATGTACATGTGCGCGTTAGCAGTAATTAATCTTCATTTATTTAATTAATGGGCTTTTATTACTGGTACTATTATTTTATCATGTAAGTATCATTGTTATTATTACAATGATGATAATGAATTGTAAAGGATAACTTTGTATTTGTTATAATAATTTATTTTCATGGATAATTTTATTTATAATTTTTTTTCGTACTAAAAAAATATTTTGCTGAACTTTTTTCTCAGTATTTTATGAGCGGAGGAGGAGTATGGAAAATGGGATTTCGGTTTTAGAGTTGATGAGTCTACTACTGAAGCAATTTGATCATTGCTCCAATGTATGTGGAAGTTATAGGGAATAGGAGGATGTGTGAGAGAAAAGAGGGATTTAATTGTAGAGGGAAGAGATGGACTGTGCTGCCAATCTGTACCATTACAAATAATAGAGGAGAAAAAATGCTTTTTCAAGACACTGGCTTTTAGTGGGTATTCATAATAATAATTGATTTTCAAGAGTTCGTTTGAAAATATTTCGTTTAAGATGATCTACGTATATTTAAATTATGATGTGTATAGTAATACAAAGAAAATAATATTTTCTATATACAGGAGATATTTTAAATCCGTCAAATGTAGAGGAAGAATAATAGATTGATATATTGGGATTTTCATTTCCATGAGATGATAAAATGTGAGACATTTGAGGAAAGGGCATAGGGATTTATATGGAAATGATATACTATGGGGAAGTGAATATTTGGAATGTAACTTTTATCAAAGTCTCTGGACATATGGGAATCCTTTTAAGGATATAAAATGTATAGTAATTAGTAAAAATAAAACTTGCATTTGATAATCACTACATGTATTAATATCGTTGAGTGCTATTTGTATAAATGTCCGTGTGATGGTTGTAGCATAGGTTTTAGGTAGTTGAATATAGAATAGGATTTGTGTTTAGTATTCAGTCCATGTGTTTAGAACGTGCGTTTTAGAGACTGTACTTCTAGAGCTTCTGCAAGGCTGTGTAATTTTTTCTCTCGAAATTTGATTGAGTTTTTTTGTTTCAGAATAGTCAGATTTTCATGCAAAAAATTTGCTGTTTCATTATTTCAATTTTTGCCAAATTGTTTCCCCTGAAAAGTTTGCTTAATAATTTGCAGGAAATTTTTCCATACGTCTTTGAACATTTCCCATTAAATTTTTCCCAATTTGTGGAGTCAATTTTCCCCGTAAATTTTGCCCAAATATTTCCCCTAACACAATTCTTTACTGATAATATTAGAACTTATAAGTCAAATTATATGTGTTTACTCAATAAAAGTCCAAACTTTGACGAGGGGATGAAGAAACATTATCCGAATTGGCTAAAGAAATTTCCTAACTAAACTTAAAAAATATCAACAAACATGCTCAAAAATTTTCCCTAAATGGCAAAAATCGTTTTAATCCCTATGCCCTAAATTTTAGCCCAAACAGTTCAAGGAAAATTTTATGTATTTTACCCATTTCTTGTCAAATAGTTTAGCCCAAAGTAATTTTACTGTAGCACTTAAATTTGTAACGAACGTCCTAAAAACATGGCGAAATTATACGAATACAATATTTTCTTTAGATTTACATTGATTTTTCCAGCCCGTTTTTTAAACAGAATTTCAAGAAAATAATTTGACACAAAAATTTTAGCCGTCACGCTTACTCAAAAGTTTGTACATCTTCGCACTATTAACATTTATCTCCTGAGCTGCATAGAGGTTCCTTAGTTCACAAGACATTCTTTGCCGAACCATAATCCTGGAAAATGTTACGTTCTACACGCATACAGTAGTTTCAATAGACTGCAATGTTGTGTATAGTTTAGTTGTCTATAGTAGTGCTAGTAACGCAGAGTACTGAGTGTTTTAGAAATATAAGTCACAAAATAAATGTCACTATTTATAAATATAGAAAAGATATAGAAATGTAAGTTAACGCTAGCATTTAAAAGGGGGTAACATGACGCTATAAAAACTTTTAACTTGTATAAAGAAATCAAGTTTAATGTATAAGTGAAAAAGTGTATTTGTAATTTATTGTTCTGTCTGTGTTTTTTAAACTGTTACATACATAAATAGCTATTTAAAAATAAATACACATTTATTATTATTACTAATAATAAAAATCAATCATTTTTTTGGGATTTATGATATCAATTGCAAATTTCATACAAGTTGAAAAAAATGTTTTATTCTATAACATGTACATACATATAAATGTCTCTCCATAAGTCTATTTTGGACTTGTGTGAATAACTTTGTGTGCAACTCGTCCCATTATAATAATAATTATTATTATTGTTATTATTCAATCTCCGTATAAAACATTTTGCAAAAAAAAATTAAATGACTTTTGAAAAAAAAAATTTTCTTTACTCTCCCTTCATATATTGGAGTGTAGATTTACATAGAATTCAATATGATTGCATTCAATATGAACATATGAATCGTGTTGATATGACATAATCCATGTGGTTTTATATTCATGTGAGTAAAGCAAGTGACTTTTGTGTAATTTGTATTAATTATGAAGAAGCAAAATAATAATAATATTGTGCAGTAAATCTTTATGTTTTCCAGTACAAATTTTATCTTTGTATTTCATACCTATATCTATTTACGTATATATACTTATACATGTATATACTCTCAAAATAATTGTACTAATATCAGAGCTAATAACCACTTACCTTAATATTATATTACATAGTAAAAAAAAGCTACACATATAATAATTAATAATAAATGTATAAAATAATAATAATTATTTATCTTTGTATATTCAAAATCCAAGTAATAATCTCGGAAAAAATAACCTTTTTCATGTATTAACCCTTAAGCATTATTGCATACATAGTAATTTGCTAAGGAAGAGAAATTATAGGATAGACCTTTAAACCAGTTCATCCTATACATGACCTTATGTTATTCATATACTATAAACTCTGTATGTTCTTATACATAAGCAATTTAAAATGATACATACTATTTCATGTAATAATTGTGTCAGTTCCTGTGCAATAATTATTAGTACCCTTTTGTCATCACAAAATGTCAAAAATTTTCTACAATTTTTCCAACAAGTTATATGTACATGATTTTAGTAGGAAGTTCCAATGATTATTAAAAATATCTATTACATCCATACACGCTATGAACATACAGAGAAGAGAAGGAGAGGAGAAGAAATAAGAAATTGTTTTGTGTCAAGTCCTTATTGCTGAATCCTTCCGATGATATAAGAAAAGGCTCCAAGCTATGCTTTTTATTAGCATTACCCTTTAATTGCATAGCAACTGCAGCAACTTTTTCCGCTATCATTTTTAAGTGGATGATTTCAATAACAAAATATTATCGATTTATTCATTGAACCCTATAATTTTACAATAGGATGAGTTGTGCGTAGAAGTAATACTAAAAGGGAAATATGCATAGAAAGAAATAATGAACCAAATATCACTTATTTGAATTATTATTGTATATAAATATGTACATAACATGTGTTTTCTTGTCTTATTATTTACCACTACACACATAAATGCTATGTAAAATAGTAATAAATATGCTAAGGATATATTTGGATGTACAAAAAACCAACAAGGGAGATTTGAACATGACTTTGTGAAAAGTTTGAAATGAAATGAAATGAAATATATATATAAAATAATAATACGGGTATATTTTGGCAAAAATACCGTAAACAAAATCCTTTGTATATATTCGTCTTCCATTTTTTTCTTCATATTTTTTTAATCTCGTCCCATGAAAATTCATAGAACCCTCAAGGTAAAAGTGAACTTACATTATTGAAATTGCATATAATATAATCTTACCCATCAAGCTTGAATAAGTATTTGCTCGTTTAGAGGATTTTACTTGTGGGGAAAGTATAAATGCTCTTCTTGGAAGCAATTTTTTTATAAAAAGAAAATCCAGAGAAAGTAAAAAGATGATTTTTTACAAATTATGGACATCTTTTGTACAAGGAATTTCCTCTCGTCATTCATAGCCCATAAGAAAAACCGTAATAATGAGCTAAAGTAGGGATAATTAGATTGAGAGTACATGAGGAAATGTTGAAGTAACGGTACATCATTATCACTATGTAACTTCCCATGTTCATGATTAGGTAACATGAAACTCCGTAATGAATCCTACGTTACTAGAGCATTGCATTTCTTCAAGATTCTACGTTTATAACCAAAAAAGCCAAAAAAGCCAAAATTATTTACCTTGGAATTGTGATACTTTCTCCTTAGGAGAAAGCACATTTCTTTATGAACCTACATATTTTCTTTTGGCTTTTATATAGGTCTGGATGTTAGATAGCCTAGATTTTATTACCGTGACCTAACTCAGGGATAATTACAACTTGGAAGAAAATCCTTTGATAGTGAAGGAATTTTCTTAGCTTAATTATCAAAGTAGTCTCATCCGATACATGGGGGAAAGCACCCACGGAACCAACTTATTACTTACTAGTTTTGTTACATGTAAAATAATAAATACTGGAAGATATCAAGGTCATGTGGAGCACTGTATAAGAGCAATTAATTAATTTAATTACGCCTGCAGGGCTTCAAAGTGAGAGCAACGACTTATAGCGTTAAACATACAAATTCCTCATAACTTTCACCCAATTACTTTCTCCCACTTTAGTCCACAATACATACATTTTAATATAATAGCTTAAATAAATGAACAAACTTGTGAAGAATTGAATGAAATTCTATAGTAGGAAAAAATGTCTCAATAAAAATACTATCAAGTTTTTTTACTACTTTGGATGAGAAAAAGAGAGAAAAATGTTAAAGAAAGGTTTGTCCAGGATTTTCCCAATTTTTACTACCCCAACCAAAGGCTATGATTCCTAAGGACGGCCGCATTTTCCATGATGACTTCCATTCCTGACTGATTGTCTTGACTTTGGCTGGGGAAAAGTGATTGAGAAAAAGAGTGAGTAATAAGAGGAGCATTTACAATTGGCTCCATCAATTGTCCGACTCAATGTCGCCAAGAAGGATTCTTTCTCTCTCTCTCTTTCATATCATACTTTCTTCTCGTCATGGCTGTGGAGAAAGTAAAGGGAAAAAATAGGAGGATGCTACAAGTACAAACTAAAATGTTACAAACTGCATCTTTTCATCCCCTTTTCCTATTCCATCTCATTGTTAGAGACTAGCGTAACCGACACGCACATTTTGAGTGGCACATTTTGGCAAAAAAAATACTGCTCTTTGTTATTTCAATTCTTTCACCCGTCGCCTGTCTCTCCTTCAACCTCCTCTTTTCTTCTCCTTTGGCAAAAAATCACATCCTGTCCGCACCAATACATGTGTCTCTCCATTTCATTTCTACTTTATCCTTTTCAGTTAGTCCACTATACTTTGAGTATAGTGTCAATATATGAAAATAAGCTTCACGGATGCGGCTCCTACAAATATAAGAGACCTTGAACATTTGATATGAACAAACAACGATCTAACTTTTTTTAGTACGTTTCCTCTTTCTCTGTATATTTGTATATACGTAGCACTGTGCCTAAAGCATCATCATCTACAGATGTCATAAGGATTCACGTCTGACTTTCTCCGCTTTCTCTTAAATCCTGAAAATATTATGAAAGTTCTAATAATGACCGTTCTGTAATTTTGGACCAACTTTTTTTTGCAAATTTGAAAATATTTTCCTCATCATACAAAATATGAAGATTTTTTGTCATATTATTTCAAGTATTCTCTCACTGCTGTATAAAAGCTTCATAGAAAAGGGAGGAGTCAAGGAGAAAGTTATGGAGTAATTTATTTCAAGCTTTTCCACTGAAATTTCCCATGAGCCAATTTTTTCTCTTTGAATGTTATTCAATATTTGCAGGTCCCCGGATCGAATGAGGAAAGAGGATAATTTAGAGGGAAGCCATTTCATATGAATTAGAAAATATAGATTATGTACCTATGAGAGAGATATCCAGCCAGGCCAGTCCAGACAGGGAGGAGACGTAGACATTACATATAAAAAGAGAGAGGAGCTTCTTGAAAAAAGCTATTTATCTAATGATGGGCTTGGCTTGCATTTTGTTCAAACGTGTGTGTAGTTACTTAGGTGAAAGTATGTACTTCTCATGGATTTGAAGGTAAGTAGAAAGAGTCGAAGCTTGACCTGTCTCTCCACCACCACACCACACACACACACGTATCTAATACTTGTATTAATCTCTTTCAAGGGTGACATATTTTTCTTAGCTACACTTGACATTTATCTTACCAATGAAATGGAGATTAACTGGAGATGAAAGACAAACGGTTAAGTTCACTTTCTCTCTCAGACTTTCCTACCCAAGATTTTCTCCTCCTTTCCACAACTCCTCCTACTTTCTCTATCACTTACACCCAGAAATGTTTCTTTTTGAGCCACTTCAATAAATGATACTTACTCATTTACAACTATACTTACATGGGACGCTTATATTCATACATAGAAAATTGTACAAGAATTTGATAGCATGAGAAATAACATTACATTTATAAAATAAGTTTCAGAAGAAACTCCTCTGTATTTGTAGTAGTGGTTGGGATATTGGAAATTGTAGGATTAATTCGGGGTTGACGCCCTAAGGAAATACGTTTGTCGTCATTACCACTTGAATACCACCCACGCTTCTGGAAAATGTAGGGCTGGGCTGGAACATACTTACGTAAGAGCTGTATTCGTATTCTTCATACGTTAGTGGAATGATGAAAATATTAGCCCAGTTCTGTATAGTGCAGAAGAGGAACCATATGAAATGCCTCTGGATAGGATTTAAAGTAGCGTTGGTGGGGGTGGGTTTATTTATTATTCCTATCCGTTGTAGCTAGGACTAAATTTCTTTTCATCTTCTGTACAAATTTTATGTGATAAAATTACATGACAAATTCTATTGTCAACATTGAGATGCTCTTGGTTGAGTAAAGGGACATAATTAAATGACTAATGAACATATTTTCGAAAGAGAAAGCAACCTTTCACCATGTTGTTTGCAGTTCATTAAAAAGACTATGACGTGGTTATGCTTAAGAAACAATAAGGGTTGGGTTGATAAATTTCTTATGAGGAACACATTAGGTTTCGAGCCAACAACTTTCTCTCTGGAAATTATTAATAATTTGAAGCGGAAAAGTTTAAAGGCTTTAATTCTGGGGGAGGGAGTATTCAATGGGGTTTAGGACCTCAAGTCATGACTTATATAGACGCTGGGAGGGAAAGAGATTTTCAGTAATGTAGGAAGTGTGGAATATTCACCAATGTTTTCTGGTGATGATTATTCCATTGTAATAAGGAACAAAGTGAATTGAATTACTGGGAAAGCCTGTTGTCGTAAGACAGTTATTGGCAACGGGATCAGAAATCTAGCTTTCGTATCCAAATAAGTAGGGAGTTCTGAGCCAGCAGTTACTCATATATATATGTGTAGATATGTGTGTGGGTGGAAGAACTCTGACGCCGGCGACGATGACACCACACTATAAGTTCCTAAGAAAAATGAAAAATGACTTTTGGAGAAAGTTGATGCGCATTATACGACACAGCAAATGTTGAGTCACCGAAGGGAAATTCACCGAATCAAGAATTTTATGCTATAAAAATATAAAAATGTTCTAATAACAATTCTCAAATCAGGCTAATCTAACTTAAATTTACTTTCTTGGAAAAGGTAGGAAAAAAGAAAGGTAAGAAAGTTTCTTGGAGCTAAACTTCTCCAAATGCATTAATCAAAATTTATTGTAACTTGGCAATGTCATGAAGAGTTGGAGTCAAGGAGTTTTTAAAAAAAGTGGGACTTGAGAGAGAGAGAGAGAGAAAGTTAAGGGAAAATAGTATGCATTTCCATGGAGAAAGTGGCAAGTGAAAGGAGACTGCATGACCATGAGGATGAGGTCATCCAATCAGGTTGTACGTCAAGAGTCCATGATTTATCTTTAGATGAAAGTAAATTTATTACTTGTTCTTGACCTCGGCTGAAATCTCCAGAATAGTCCTTTTCGGCTCAAGTGAGAGCGGCGGAAGAAAAGTCAACAAGTTTTTAGGGGAAGGCGAGAGGTAAACATGGGAGAGAAAAACAAGATCCTATGGAATGTAAACGGAACAAAAGTATGGACGCTATGGATTATCACCCTCAAAAGAATCAAGTATGAGAAGAGGAAGCATTTTTTAAGTAAACAGAGAAAGTAAAATCCTCAAGGACAAACTTATTCTATGAGCACAAGGATTTCACTCGCTAGCCTATATAAATAGGATTCTATAAATTAGAGTGAAATCCTCACATAGGAAGTTTAGAAGTAAAGTAAAGTTGAGATGAGTGAAAAAAGTGATAAGCTTCCCAAAAATTGACTCAACACTCACATGTGTAACCACGGAAATTAATCTGAGGACAATTCTCTTTTCATAAAGCGTCCGCATATGTTTTTCCGAGGAGAAAGTCTCTTATTTGCTATTACAAATTTTAGGTCATTGAAAACATAAGAGAAGTGGCCATTCGCATGGTAAAAGGTTGGAAAATATAAAGGAAATTGGGTCACCATGTCTGGCGCCGTCCCTCCGTTCTCACCATATCTTTTTCCGTTTATATGAAAATTTCAAAGTATCAAGGACAATATAGATCAACATATGAAAATCCATATCACCCTAAAATGGTAGTTATAAATATCGTTATCCTCTCAAATGCTAAACCTTTATATTTAACTTGGGAGCATTTGCAGTTTAGTACATTCACATTTCCACTTGCTTTCACCGCAACGTTAAAGTATACATTTCTGTTATAGGCACTTTCTCTAGAATGAGCTTTCACATTTTGGGCTAACCTTTACCATAGCATAAGAGCACATGTCTGTAGGATCGTGAAGGAGTGAAGTAATGTTATTATGAGTCATGTATTAAAATCATTACGGCAGTTTTCTTATGTGATATGTAGCTAATAAAAAGTAAATAGGGGAAATAAAACATGAATGACAAAAATAAAGGCTTATGGAGAAAAACAGGAAGGAATTTCTATGATGATGGAATGATAGAAAATGATTACAAAAAGTGCGATTTTATTCCGTTGACTTTTATAGCCATTTATTTTTACATGTAGGAAAATATTCACATTGTATGTACAAGTTCTTTTTGGGTGCTCTTCTCCAACAAATTCTGTCCTCCGCAAAAACCCTCTATCTCTCTTATGCCCAATGCTTTTTTCTTGTGCTGAAGGTTACTGAAGAATGGCATTGTGATTTGGAGCATCTCTCTCTTTTTTTCTGTCTCTTTCTTTGTCCTTCTGCGTTGGAGGCGTAAGAGGCGAAAAAGAAGTAGTATGCATGGAAGAGTAATAATTCCAGTTGGAAAGTATGGATCGAACAAAGTACCCCCAGGAGTTTATAGGTTCTTCAAATCCAGTCTTTATATGAGGAAAGCAAGGGGAAGTGACTTTCCCGTTCGGTGGACTCAGGAGGAACCGGTGAGAATCTCTTTGTAGGTCATAACTAAAGCAAATGCTGTGTTCCAAGGTAGGATGTAATAGCAAGTGTGTGTGTGTGTGTGTGTACATATGTAATGGAAGGAATCTTGAGGAAATGAGAATGGCAGGAATAAAAAAGTAAATGTGGGGAAAAATGCTTAAGAGCATATAGCCGGAGCTCTTTGGCCAATTTTTATCATTCCTCAGTGAGGGAGGTAACAAGTCCACATTCTCATCAGACTTTCCTTTTATGACCTCTTCCATGATCGTAAATTTATGAAGCTAATACCACACTGCCACATATTTCCTATAGGTCACATATTTCTTCTATGTATGTACGTAACGATGAGTTTGTATGCATTCCTATTGTAAATACATAGCTGGGAGCACCAGGTCCCGTCTTCCGGTCTTACCTTTTCGAATTCGTATGTAACACCTTAAGGCTACTAATAATGTATAGGTTCCTGTACTAACATATTATGCTTCGTACTTACACGGAGTTACCTGTACGTCATCACGGTTATGGCTTATGGACATAGTCTGGGATTGTAGGGTCCGTGGGATGATTTTCGGGTACATAGCTTTGTCCAGTTTGGTGTCATAATAATTATTATACACTGTAATAACATAATAATCGTGCAGATGAATTATAGGTACTATATTTTTATGGTGAGCTTATGGTCACATATGGAAAGCAATTATTTTAGGTTACAAAACGGGCGGGTGATATTTAAAATTTCAGTTGTTGATATTTATTTTGTGTAAAAAACATGTAACTAAATATGATGTTTTTCTTGACTTAAATCGGGATAAAAGCCTTATATTCTTGTTTGAAGTAATACGCACCGTTTTTTTACAAGGGAATTTAAAAATGAGTTCTAAAAGCATAATATTTAAAACTCAGCCTGCCTCTTTTCATGGTACCTCACATTTTACGGGAAATATGCAACCGAGTGGGAGTATAATCACGTACATCTTCACAGACTATGATTATACGTGCAAGGATGTGTATTTACTGTTGAGAGAACTTATTTTAACGACAAGCAGTGCATTCTCTTCTCACACGCTGTAATACTATCACCTGGTGAATATAATGTAAATTTTTTCCTTTTGAGACACAAATGCTGGTTGGAAAATTAAACGAACAGGGTTTCATTACAAGAAAGATAGCTATAGCCTCTGTTCCAATTTTTACTGGAAAATTCCACTATGCGCTTACGCTTCTAAATACTGTACCTCGAGGATGTAAAGAAATGAGGACCTTAGAATCAAATTGGAATAAGTCCAGAATTTTGGAAAATCTTTTTTTTCCAAAAAATGTTAGTGTTATGGGAGGAGTTTTCACCATATGAACCATATGGTTGATATGTACCTCTATCATGCTGTAATAGACCCGGCTTCAGAATCTAACTGGAACAAGTCCACTTTTGTTTCAGAATCAAAATGGAATAAGTCCATTTACGACGGCTTTTCATGCAAGGGAAGGGGTGAACTAGGGGTCAAATTTTTGTGATTCACTATATCGGGGTATCGTTTTATCCCTATTGTAACGTTTGACATCCTAAAATAATTTTCCAAGCAATATTGGTGGCAACAATACTGAAGCACATTTTAGTTATTCCAAAGCATTCAAAATCCTAGCTTAGGCTATACTTTAAGAGTGCATTTAATTTACTTTATTGGTTAAAGTGATTAAATTCACTCTTAGCATCGTTATTCATTTTCACTGCCATGTCTTAAATATATATTTTTGAATTATTTTGAAATTTTTACATAGCCCTGTCATTACCATCTAACATACATCTTATATGTACAATGGGTTTTTTCTACTTATTTTTAATAGTAATTAAGGACATCTAATGTAATAATTCTTGCTGATGGGGTTGTATCATGTGCAAATAATTTTCATATTCAAAACGATATTCAACCATATGAATAAAATAATTAAAATCCGTTTATTTGCCACTGCTAACCCAGATCTGCCTTGGTTTAAGTTCTATTTCAAAGCTAAACTTGACATTTCTGGTACAAAATGGAATGAGTCCACATTTTTGAAACTTCGTAGTCTTATAACATGCATGGTGTGGGGTAAAGTAGGATTTCCGAAAATTTGTCTATCATTGGGCATTACATGGAAGTATTACATGGAGTACCTACGTCACGAAAGAAATGATAGTTTTTTGCGGTTCCTGTAAAATTTACAAAAGTGGACTTATTCCAGTTTGATTCTAAAGTCCTCAAATGTTTGAAGAAAAAGTATGAAGAAATTCGACAGATGAAGAAATGGTACGCAGGTGTTAGTACATAGAAACCCGTTAGATGAAATGGAAGTAACACATAGCTTTTATAAAAGTTTAGAGCCAATGGTTGCAATTTTTTACGAGCCTTCAGCGTCTTTGGCTTGTCGAGAGAAGAGGTCAGCACACAGGATGAGAATATTGGAGTGAAAACGTCGTTATGCAAGTTTGTTTTTAAATTGAAGTCTCAATTTTAAATCTTAAAACTAAAAAACACCTCGAAAACGTATCATCCTTAACCTACGTCTAATATATTATTTGAAAACATCCAAAACTGCCCAAGCATATATTTTGCACCAAACTTAACCTTTTGGCAGTTTTAATTTTGTATAATATTAGAATCATGTCTTCATCATGCAAAATTCAGGAAAGAATGTATGCGAAGTTCTCCAGAAAAAGGTTCAGCATGCTATGTAGTTACAAATAATTATTATCTATACTACACTCACCGATACCAAGTTTTGCTACGTGTCTCCTTTCTCTGCTTGTCTCTTCAACAACAGAATGTATGAGTCTTTGGGCAGTGGATTTATATGATTAAAACATTTGACTGGAATCAATACGAGGATTATATGTACTAGCTGTCGGATATTGGGGTGATGGGCAACTGTGCATTGAGTACATTTATTAGCCTTGGAACCGAAAGAGTGTGCATTTTGTTCCACAATAACCCATTTTTACATTGACAACAATGAGGAAATGACAAACTAAAGGTATTACATGTACAGCGAGGTGGAGGGAGTGTCTCAATGGGGTCGAGTAGAGCAGATTTCCTGGTTTTTATGGTAAATCAAACAGCTTAATTTAGCAGTAGGGATTCTGCACTTGGTATGTACTGGGTAGCGAATGTTTAGTGTTGGTACTTTTCAAAGATGCTAGAAATCGTTTAAATGTAATTTCTAACAGGAATGTCCAAACGTGTGAGTGTGCAGATCTCTCTCTCTCTCTCTCACAACTCAAGTGTCCTGTTACTACGGAACCATCAGCATCACCTTGTTGTGTCAGCATCACATTATTATCTACCATCACACTACAGACGTCTCACGTTTAGTATAGGAGTAGTAGCGATCCTATAGTTTTTACGCATCCCTCACCTGCCAAGCGTCGTATTTACTGTACGTAAGGAACGTATTATTTATGTGAACATTGTGAACCTACGACAAGCCTCGAGTGCCTCTGACTGGTTGAGAGTAGTGTGTCCATTGGAATATCAGAGATATGTTGATTGTGAGAGTAAGCATAGCCTTTGTTGCCCATCGACATTTCTACAAATAAGTTAACTTTCTAGCCAAAAATATCTATAACAGCCTCTTTTCCTGTGTCGAATAATTTTTATGACTGACCTCCCTTCCATTTTGAAATATTGAGTATACCAACTGTGAGATCCTCTGACCCGAGTTAACGAGTATGAGTATATGGGGATTAACGTTAGCACACGAACTTCTTTGTGGGGAGGAGGCCGTGTACAAATGCAAAGACTTGGCTGCAGAGGAATGGACGTACACTTGAGAACTGTCAATACATTGAACAATATAATCCGATAAAGTAAAATGTTTACTTTCTCCAACGCAAGGTTTGCTTTCCTCCAACTTACATAGACTACAGCCTCTTGTTGTTGTTGGTGTTGTCAGAGCAAGTATATAAGGAGAGAATAAGGAAACCTCAGGCTAGTCTCAGGCCAAACCTGGAAGATGAGGATACGTTAAGTTTATGTACCTTTATTCCGCGGACGTCATCTCTCCTATTCTTAAAGAGTTGAGAATCCCCAATACATAATATTGTGCATTCTTATCTCTATACATTCAAGTGCATGATCAACTCCTGTTGTTGAGTTTCAAGTCAAGTGTCCACATATGACTGCTACTCGGATGGAAGAAGAGGAGAAAGCAAATGCTTAGCTCCGACGTTTTCCTCCCTCAATCCTTTTTTCATCTTCATCTTACGTACAAGTAGTGACGCCTAAAGTGGAAAGATATAGTGAAGAAATAAAGGAAGTCACTGCCACGTTTTGAGGTGAGAAGCGTTTTAATGGGATTTTGCTCCTTAAACCTTCGTTCCTAATTGAATTCCAATTGATTTTCTACCTCAACTTTCAGTCAGTTTGGTCTCCTCAACCTCTTCATAAAATCTAGTATGTGTGTGCATTAGGGACTTTCCAGATGAAAGACTCACATACGAATCAAGTCACACGGAGCATAAGTATATCTAAAAGCTTTATAGCTACCACACTCATGTTTTGCTTCACTTTTTTTTCAAGGAGGAATGAAAGTACGGAGAAATGTTATGTCTATATGAGGTCCTAGGTTTATAGAAATAAAAGGATATGAGACTCCCTGGGAGGCATTCTCATCACTCCACACGTGCGTTGTGGTAATGTCATGAAATTTTGAAGACTCATTCAATAAGTCTAGTAATGGGACTGGATGTTTCTAGTACATTTGGCCTATTCTACTATTTTTTTCCGCAACCTTCTTCCTCAATCTCTAGACTTACTAACTGATGATAGCTCTGGCTCACTGACTTACTGACTGATGATCGAACCAAAACTGATGATTCATAATCCCATGTGGTTCTATCTTGACAGACAGTTGTTGGGCCAAGTCAGCTATTCTGTCAAGACAACCAAGCATCACTCAGTATTTTTTTCTACCCTCATCCCAAACTTAATAAATGTATCACATAAAAGAAGTGAGCAGCTCAGAGATAGAAATAGTTTATTATAAACAAAAAAATACAATCTTTCACTGGAATGAAAGTTAGAGAAAGCAAAAGCCACTCAGTCTCTAACAATAAGATAATTTTTTCTCCTTATAAACATAAGCTTATGAGAGAAGTAGTGGTCGGACCAGTTCAGTTCAAAACTGAAAATTTTCAGTTCAGTTCACTTTGACCTTTGAACCGAACTAAGTAATTCAGTCCAAGCTTTTATCCGAACTGAACTGAAATCTTTGAACTGATTTTCAAATATTTCAAAATTATGGCGGGAATCCAATGGATTTCGATAAAATTTTTGTCAAATGTCGTAAATTGATTGAGTTGAAGGTTTCAGCATTAAGTATTTTGCCCATGAGTAGGGATGTCGGTTATTATTCCCATTTTAATTTTGATTCTAAGATTTTTTGGGGTACTGTGCCATTGCAGTTTTACTTCAAGCCTTGAACCGTTTTAA
>JAQFXU010000251.1:0-67190 GCA_034693705.1 Spatulosminthurus flaviceps | reverse complement strand
ATACCTGGATACTAGAATACTGAGTCTATAATGGCTACTTTTGTTGAAAAGCAGTGTCAATAAAGTCTTTCTCTCTCACTACTATGGCTAATGGCTACCGTCAAACGTTCTCATTTGGTCCCTAAGCTTAATGGTTTTCCATGCTTGACAGTATGTTTTGCCGTCGCGTCATGGAAAATTCTGTCGATATATTTTGTACTTGTGCCCATAAAATTGCATACCTTTCCATGACTCTGCATTTTGTAGGTTTTTATTTAACGCAAGTGAAAGAATAACGATTGGAAACAATAATAATATTATTGTTTTTCAAGTAAAAATTACGCGTTTCCAGGCCTCTTTTAACGATGGGACAAATAGATGAACAGAGTTATTGATTTCATTATGACCCATTGACAAGCAGAAAGGTAGGCGTTTTCAGAGGTAGCTTCTATGAATAAAGACCATCATTGCAGACGAGTACCGAAGGAACTAGGAACGAAACAACACTTTACAAAGTCGCAAAGCTTTATTGGCGATACTGGCACATGAAATTAAGGAAATCACTTGGACATTAAGTAGTTATTACATTATGCTGACAACAAAGGTAAATCCAATGTTTTGGATTTGAACAAAAATTACTATTTTTATTGAATTTTCAAATCACTAAAGCTATACAAATGCCTGTACATAGTTAGCCAAGTCATCCTGCTCAATGTATATATGAAATGTACACATGGAAAGAATGCACAAATTTTACTACAAAGGCATTGTTGGAATCAGCATTCAGTATAATGTGATTACAAACATATCTCAAGCCTATATCTAATCCTTGGATTTACCGTGAATTACACATTAAATAAAAATTATTGCAAATATGTTATCTGTTATGATGACAGACTCGAGCAGGATGTTTACAAAGTGCCAACCAACCTAACAAAGATTCATCTCATTTTTTAACTCCCGCTTAAACTTACACTACTAAGTAACATTAATAGGCGACAAACTTTAATGCATGGAACATATTGCAAAACTACCGGAACATGGATCAATTTTGTTTGTAACTGGCAGATAAGAGCTACCTGAAAAGAAGAACAAGAGTATGTACACTTAGCAAATTTCATCAAGTCAGCTGTATAAACTTGTGTTACACGAAATATAAAGAAGTAAGTTTCACGCGAGATAAAATCGTCCCTGCAGTTAAAAGTGGTATTGACTTTTACTACGATACTACGATGTATACAGTAATAATGATTTGACGGAGGTGGGTTGTTTCTCCATAAATTCAAAAAATTCCATAAATTTCTGATTACAGAGCGGACAGCAACTAAAGTGCTCCATTGGAATTATCAAGGAAATACTCTCTAATGATTGAATATTCTGATGGACGAAACCTTTTTTAAAAAGTGCTGGCTGTCATGTCCGCACTGAAGTTCGACAGGGGCCAGAAGTCAGATAATTGTCACACTTAGGGTTAGGATATTTATATCATATAACGGTTGTTGCAGACATTACAAGTACACGAAATTAAAATGTTTTTGAACCATAATATATAAGATGCACTAAGATTGTACTTTGTTTGAAATGTGTGCTTTTAGAAAATCAAACCTATGTATATTCGCACTCACAAAGTGAAGTATAACAATGTAGTATAGAGTCTAAATTGTATATGTCGTTATGTGTGTTGATAGCAAATAAATGATTTCTTGAAATCTTTTGCAATCATAATTAATAATAATAATTATTATTATTAATCCATTATTTTTTTTGCTATTAATGGTAATAGGTTGTAGAAGAAGACACATGGCTTCGTTAGCTAGTTTGGAAATGTGGGGGTGGTGTGTTAATTTCATTATCCGATAGGTAGTTGTTCCCGTCGGAATGAACCATCAAATTTGCACTGGCTGAACTTTTTCTGTCAACGGGTGTTGGAGAGACTGTGAGATTAGACACTGACGAAGGTGGGGATACAACGACCGTGTTTGCGGCAGCTGCCGCTACAGCTGATGCAATCACTCGAACTGCCTGGTCCTCCATCTCGTCATCATCTGTATTACTCATATCATCGGGGATATCCTCATCATCCATGTCATCAAAGGGGATTTCAGCTTTGATTTGAATAATTTCAGGGTTGCTATTCATAACCACATCATCTGAGTCAGAAACTCTATCCTTAAAATTCAGATGAGGAATTACTGATGGGGAGGAAGATTCGCTAAGTTGCTGCAATTGCTGAAGCTGTCGTTGTTGTAGAGTAGATCGTAGCTGCGATGGTGAAGTGAGTGCATCGGAAATGTTTTGCAAGGGAGAACTTGTTCGAGAAGAATTACTATGCTGGCGAGAGGTAATATGGCCGGCTTGATGTTCTTCAGCCAACTGTTGTAGCTGTGTTGGTGTCATTCCAGTCGAACTTGACGGAGAACCAGTTCCTCTCGGAGTTTGAAGATCGTCAGTGGCAGTGACAGAGCTGCACGCAACAGAGGGGTTTAATAGTTGTGAATGCTGCTGCTGTTGCGATGACTGAGGGTTTATAAATAACACGCCATTTCCATTCCCACTACTTCCACCACCGGCACCAAAGTTTTGATGCACTGACATGTCCAGTCCATTATGTGAGGAACCAGCTTGACTTGGCACACATACCCCGGCATCCTAAATTCAGTACAATAATTACATCAAACAATGAGACAAAACTCGTATCCCTTCAAACACCGACGCTCCCAATAAAATAAACGCGATAAGCTTTATTTTCAACTCAGTTATAAGTAGTCTTGTTGTCAAATAAATGAGACCCAAAACGGATTCCATAATTTGATCGATTTCCATCACATATAAACATTATATACTAAAACAAATAATATTTTCATAATCATCAGCGGATGGGAAGCCAGAAGCGAATTTCATATCAGATAGACGACCTGTCAGAGAATACCATGCAAGTCTCGAGAAAATAACAGCAAAATAAATTGATTTTAGCACTATAAATTGATAATTTGATTTGTCATCGATTGGCTCAGCATGATACAAGCAAGCTAGGGAATTTCTGACAGTTCCAAGTCTGTCATTGGCTCTTTTACTGCGACTAAGAGCACAATACAGTAAAGGGCTTTTTATTGAGACCCTCAGGTTACTTATGCACAGAACAATAGTACCACCAAATCATTTCCCATCACACAAGTAAACGAAGGAATAAGTAACAAAAACAACTACGAATGAATCATTAATATTGCAATATTACCCTCATTTGTTATCAATTTTTAATCACGAGTCAGGCTACAGTCCTAGTGCATGCTCAAGAACTTTAGCTGCACACGAGCAATTGCTCCCTCACAAATTAATTACAACTGGGCAACCGCAGCTGCAGAAATGGCCAACGTTTTACCTACTTACCGATGATATACTAATACCAATTTTACAGAGATAATATGTTCAAAATTGGTACAAACTAAACGCACTCCCAAACCAAGCGCCAAGCTTACATCCGATATAGCGCGAATAATACGATAATCCACGCAGCATCTCGAGTTGCAACACTCGTACAATTTGTATAGTTAAAAATCAATTCATACGGCCCCTGTATTTTACTGTAGAAACTTATAACTGAAAATATCGTATAAAATTTTGAAATGAAATTTAATTTTTCAATGCTTAAAATTTCAATACTCAGAAAGGAGTTTTTCATGGAATCAGTTCTGGAGATTTTATTTTTTATAATACGCACTCAATGCTAAATAAGATTTAAGGTTTCTGATAGATGGTGACTCACTCTGTTGTATAAAAATGGCACTTCATCTTTCCCTCCCGTTTCCCTGAAGACAACAGCACGAATGACTCCTCGGATATGATCTTCAGGCCAGGTACCCAATAATATTCGTTGCGGTCTGCCTCTTCCTTTAGGTCGCATGTCAGTTATGAGATCTGGAAAAATACGTAATCCTTCAAGATGTAAAATCAATTTTACTTGGCATATTTGAAAAAGACGTAAAACAAATTTATAGGACATTCCTTCGAACAGTTTACAGTCATTGATTAGTGAAACATTTGGAATACATTTTTCAGAAAAAACGACTGCAAAAGTATTTACACAGAGATTACATTAAAGGGAATAGGTTTATTCACCTGTGCCAGAGCATCCATCAGCCGATGGACCTAGCATATTGTGCACTCGATTAGCATACAAGACAAACGTTGGGTACGGAATATCGTATTTCCTTGCTGCCTGAGAGAGTGACAAGCCTTCCCGAAGAACGGCAAAAATGGCCTCTGCCATTGTTTCTGGTCGCCAGGATTTGAGTGGACCCCGCTCACGGAAACGAAGTGCATGAACCATCCCCGTTTGATTAGTATTCCAACATTTCTGCCACAAGGACTGGATTTGGTATTGGTAGCTCTCTAGAAGAGTAATAAAATTATAATAAGGATCTTAACATTAAATGTCCGGAAACCTAATGGAAATCAATGATGGATGACATTGTCACCGTCATATCTCCATCATTTAGTACGCCGTAGAAGATAAGACTAATGCATGTACATTCTCGTCTTATACCATTTCAACCAACAGATAAATAAGTTTCTCCTTCTTCAGCAAGGAATCCCACAGCTACACCTATCAAATTAAGTAACTCCTATCCCAGTAATAGTACAATACGACTTAATATGTTAAATCAAAATATGATTGGATGAATAAAAAATATCCCAACTCTATTTCCTATTAATTTCTTTAAATAAAATCATTGTAATTCAGCATTCCCCCACATGCAAACATTCTCCTACTGTTGAGGTTAAATATTTGGTCACATGCAGCTTGCTTACACGCTTAAAATGTAGACCAAGATAATTGCTTGAAATTATAATGAGTATCGAACTGAATAGCAATTTGGCTTTTATAGCAAATAATATGATTTGGGAGGTTTGTTTGTCGCATGTGAAAATGTTAATTTCGAACTGGCTCTGAGACTTGGTACCTTGGAAAATTACAACGAAATATTTAATAGCGTATTTTCTGGACTATGTGTAAGCCGAGAAAACGTAAGGTGCTGCTTATTGAGTTCTAAATTTTTACATACGTTTTTACATACAGTTACTAAAACAAGGGCAGATGGACTCCTTGGCCATTTTAAGTATGAAACCTACACGTTCCAACAGTTTGCTTTGGTTTCCCTAACTTGAGGATTGAAATTTTTGGTGGAATTAATTACTTGAACACAAAATGCTGAACACATCCATCTGGTTGATATGACAGTCTTTCGGTGAAATTTCGGGGGTTCACCCGGGTGAAATATACATAACATACACATATATATTAACTATAGGGAAGTAATGTGTGGAAGCAACGGGAATGGGTAAGCTCGTAAAAGTGTAGAAGGGCGGAGGGAAATTTTACGATTTGAAATGTTTCCTCAAAGAAAGACATAATCAGAGGTTTGAAAAAGTGCTTCACTTCAACATTACCAACACAATTTGTACCCGGCCCCATAGGGTGATAAAACCTATACCTAAAGTAAAAGGAGTCATTTAGAGAAATAGTCGACGGTCTCGGGAATGGGCAAAATGCAAATGGTCATGGAGGAGAGAACGAGAGTGCTATATATCTAGCAGCTTGAATTCCCTGCGCATGGAATAATACAATGGTAGATATATACATCGTTCAAATAATTTCCAAACCTACCAAGTCCAAATCCCATTAAATCGCTCTAGTGCTAACTCCAACGCAAACGAAATTTAGAATTAAAATGTACCAACAAAAACAAAAACCTTCAAGCTCAACTCCAAGCTTACCCATCATCTATTCACAAGCATAGCCGATTTCGTAGTTATTTCAAAAGTCGGTAAAATAATAACTTGGTATGTTTCAAAATTAGTACCCAACTGGAATTGGTACCCCTAGTCATTAAGGAGCATCGCAGTTGGAAGGTTTCGTAAAATTTAGCCAACGGTATGCACGTGCAGAGTACAATGACAAATGAAGTAGAGAGGGAGAGAGAGCGAGAGCAGAATTGCTCGTTCACCGTATAGATATAAGATCGTAGAAAATTATTGACTCCATCTCACCGACTCTGTGTAACCGCTCTCCTCCCTTCATTTCCTTGCTAAAATTCCACTTGACACTAGTCGTAATAGCCCGTCACACACTCATCTCCCACCATACTACCCCCTCCTTGCCACTTTCATCAGCCTCCCAACAACTTTTAGCAGACCTCGCTTTTTACAATCCTCCATGTAGAGAACAGAACAAAAACCAGTACTTTTCCATCGTTCCTCAAATAGTTTTTACCCTATTTTTTATTATCTTCATCCACATGTGTTTTACCTGATAAAGACGATGCAGCAGGTCCTAGCCAGCCATGGGACGATTCCAACATTTTGGCCTAAAGAATAAAAAAAAAATTAATATCATGACGCATTAAATTTTTGTACGATTACATCAAATAATATTTGCATGGATGGAACATTTTTACATCACTCGAATCACCAGCTTCGACTCAAACCTTATTCAATTACTTCGAAATTTTCCTAGACTTTTGTAATAGGAAAGGGATTATGTATTATGTTCGATTCGGTAGCAAAATAATTATCCAAATAATAAATGCAGCAAGTATATTGATAAAAGGTTCTAAAAGAATTTTTCATAGTAGTTTCCCGGTTTCCATAAGTAGTTTAAGTAAGTTTCCTATAAGGAACGCAGAGTTGGAAAACTATACAGTCACAGTGTACTTTATGCAAAACTTTGATCTGCTCAATGTCAACTTCGTTTATAATACCTTTCTCAGAAGTTCGCACACGCTTTTGTTCTACAATAGTTTTATCACCGTGATACTTCATACAGCACGATTTCCACTTACGCACAGAAATACGCTACAACTATGTACATACCGTCTGTCACTACCACTAACTGTAAGTGTGCAGAAGAAAGCTGGGTTTCTCCCAACCATATAGTATTTCTAAACACATGAACAGAACAGAGGAAGTGGAATGTTTCATTCATTCCTTTCAAAGGGATTTTCTTCTCGCTTTTACATCGACTAACAACATGTTCAAGGTACTACTTTTTAACCTACATAACATAGCATGCTACTGTAACTTATTTATATGTGTAGAAGCATTGCCACCCGGCCTACCAAAATTTACCTACATAATTAAATACTGTGTCAATCAGGTGTAAAAAAGACAAACGAATTTTATAATAATTACCTTATTTCTCACTTTGATGCACTTTTTAAATATTTGTTCTAAAGATCATTCAAGATTCTTTACGATTTTTACTTTGATGAACAACATTTAAAATCAGCAATTTTCTACACACGGATCGATGATTTTTCTAAAATGCACGAGGAAAATGAAACAAGTCAAATCAAAACAATGTCCGGAAGAAGAATCAATAAATCCACAACCAGTAGCAGAGGAGCAATATATATTTCTTAAACTTATTTTCCTTCCCATTGTTAACCCACTATCAACTTCTACTACACGGAAATGCGAAAACTGATCGCATGATGGGACCAACACATTCTTATTTTAAACCTAAGAGTTCCTAAAGCTTCATAAGTAAACATACTGACAATGAACACAACATGTGTTTAATTGAAACCAAAGCTGTAGCAGCCAAAGCAATGACAAGAATTTGGAAGGCTTGTCAATTGGAAAGAAGCTGCTTAATACTACTATTGACTTTACCTGGAACGAAGGTGCAATTAAATTAAAAAGCAAGCAGTACCTATCTGACGTGAACACGTTGAAAGATTCAATCATTTTTTCCCTATAAACAACAAAACAACAGCATATGCAGAAATCGTGAATGCGTGATATTACCAACTGAGAATTCATGAAATTCGAAAGTCAAAAAGGGCTATATGCTTCGGCTACCGCTCGTTATAGCGGACAAGCACAGACTTGGCACCTTTGAATACTAAGCTATCGCTGCAAATAGCCCCTTTTGGAACGACGCTTGAAAAATTATTGCTCCTTCTGGATTTTCGCCGACGATATAAAGGACAACGCAAGTGGATTGTGAGGAAATGGGATTTGATAAGAAGTAACAACAAGAGACGGCTGTGAGACTGTTCCCTGTCAAATTCTAACATGTCTGTTACTGCAACAAAATCATAGTGTGATAGTCTGAGAGTGTTGAAGAGAGTATGTTACAGCAGCAGGAGTAACAACAGTGGATGGGATTGTCAAGGAAGGTAATACGAAGGGAAACGAATTGCTGAAAGAGGAGCTAAATCTGTTCCACAGACGAGCTAAATCGGCACGATTCGTACACACGGGGGTTAAGCTAATGAGTCAAGTACCAGGAGAGGCTCTACAAAATTCGGCAGTGTACATGGGGAGGCGCTAATAAATGGAACCGTGTCTACAACAGGCAATGGGATTAGCTTTTCAACTGATGACGTCGGCGTGCCTGAGAGAATCATGGAAAGCGAGAGGGAGAGAATAACCTCCATCCTGGAGTTTTCTAAAACTAAAAGGTGGCTGAGGGAAACAAAAAAAATCTTCTAACGATCTACAAGCGTAGAATCAAAAGATCAATTTATCCCTTAAAGGAGGTTTTCACAAGTTGATCAAGTGGAATTCTGATGATATCTCCTATTATTTTTTATGAGGAAGAACTTGGTATAGGAGATTCCATGGATATCTTTACCTGAAACTAAACAACTTCCAAAAGTCATATAGGCATCCAAATACGAGGTGAAATTAGTACTCGAATAGCTAATTTCGTAGGAGAAGGAGTTTCATATACTAGGCTAGTTACATAAGAGAATATCAGTACTAAAAACTAAAAAGCACAAAATGCATGGGAGAAAGAGAGTGAGAGAGATACAGAACATGTCACATTTCGATATTAACCTGAGTCTTCCAGCATAGCATTGGTTACTTACTACTACAGTATAGAATATGATATAATAAGTCTTACCCTGGAAGGGAAATAAGCAAAAAATACACATGTCTTTAATGGATAGGTACTAAGAAATGCATTGCTCCTATACTGCCTAATGTATTAAGGTGTACATCTACACCTACTACATGCAGACAGCATAGGGAAGTAAGGGAGAGGTACGTAGATGGTTGGAAGCGACTACATTATTCTTCATCCATCTTTTCGTTTTTTTCTTCTTAAATTGGCTTTCGTGGTGTTTCCATGCGTAATTCCAAGAAGCAATAAGCAGGTAGGCAGACATATGTTTTGATAATTTTAGGCGGAATATTCTTCAGTTTCTCTCCCCTTCTCTCGCCAACTTACAAGCTAGATTTTCTCATGGAAGGAGACGAGTGACTACCAGCAAGTAAGTACATGGTAATGTTTCACAGTTAATGTGAGTCCATGTAAATATATAGAAACTCATACATCGTACACAAACGTATACATGTTCCACTAAAAGGTATGGCACACCGTGTATGATATTACACATATACAGATACATGAATTTTTACATGGAGTTCCTCTCTTCCTCTCTCACTCTCCACAGTCCTGGCTACAGGAAATCGATTCATATATCAAAATTGAGCATGAATAATTTCCTTATGAGTGGAGAGATAAACTGCACGCTTGAATTATGTTTTGAAGTAACCCTTTAACAGAGCGATGGATTCTATTAGTATCTCGTCCTGTATCTTCTAGCATAAAGCTGCATTAACTCTCTCGCATTATGATGTGCACATCAATTATTAGAAACAGCTTCAATGTCTATAATGTGTATCTCTCGCTCCTTTCCTCAGTCCCTTCTTGTTTGCATAACAAGGTATTTATTTAGAAAATTGCTCCGGAGAAATAACAATGCCTGTAAATGGGGGAATTATCCGTCCATTTCCACATAAGTAACTCGGCCTTTTACATGAAATGTTAAGCACCAAAAATATTCTACATTTATAATCATCCTTTAAAAACAGTCGTATGTGTAATTTCACAGGCCTCTGTCTGTGTACACATAATGTATCAGCAGGAGAGTGCAAGAGAGAGAGAGAGGAGCTTTATGTTTCGTATATACTGAAACATTTACGAGAATTATTTCCATAGATATAATATTGTAATATTACATGGAGCCAAAAACAAAACACTCCTGTATTGCTCCAAATTTAAATATTTCAATTGCCCTGTGTCCCATTAATATAATACTAGAGACTTTAACGATTAAGTAAACTTCATACTACATGTACAAATGCATACTCACACATATATCCATATTCAAAATTATCGATGGAGTGAAATAACATTATTTCCTTAACTTCCTTGGATCCAAAATGCGAGTGAGTAATCATAATTTTATGCCCAATCAACCCCCTTAAACAGCTCCTGCAAGGTTTCTGACATGATTAACATGTTTGTAAAATAATTCCAAATAGGATTCTTCTGGAATTTCACGTTCCATAGTTGTCAATGTATTTCCCACTTTATTACTGTCTCGGTAAGGCCTAAGTATATGTATGCGAGGGGACAAATCGGTCAAGACTCTAAAAGCTAATCGTGTCATCTGTCTCTTTTGGTAAAAGCAAAATGGGTGTTTGTCTCCACACGAGCTTCAATTTGACTCAAGCACATTATATAAACATTTTCTGTTATATACTTCAATCCACGCGAAAACCATGTTCGCAGTAAGTACTGGTAGCTATAGCTGAGAGAGAAGCTCTGGTACATTATTATTACTAAACATTTTTAACATTTATACTTCTATTATAACTTACGTTTATTGATTCATTTAAGTAGCTCCCACTCCTATTCTGTATAGTTAATGCTTGTGCCAGCCTATGGATTTTCCAAATCTCAATATTGCAACTGATTGTACTCATATAGAATCACAGAGGGTCCTAAGCAATTTAACTTGATGTAGGTCCTATACTTGAAATGAGGCGTACATAAGGCTTTGAGCTTTATTGCAAATCCATACATGAATTAATGCTTCACAGAGATTACACTTTGCTTATCGAGGGATTTTCTCCTCCAGCCTCACATTCGAAGACTTCTGCATATTACAGAACCTTTCCGTAGCATAATAATAGCCGACTCTCATACTAGTATAATCGTACAAGAAGAATATGAGGGATATAATAATAAAGGTCTTCCCAGAGTAAAATTCTCATTCTGCATAAGCTTCTGGTGAGAGCTAAAACAGAACAGCGTTATAATACTAATAAACGATGGGATTCCATTCTATGTAAAACTATGTAAGTTTAGTAGTTGAGAAGGTGTATGACTGACTTCCTCTCACGGAGGTATACTGTAAGCTGCCTGTATACATAAAAGTTTCGACTTGGTATATTTTAAAATTAGCTGTTAACGGAATTCGGAACATCCATCCGGACATGAAACAACGGGAGCTGAGAGGCTTATGCCTTCAACGGAACAGACAAGAGAGGCGATTTTCGAGAGCTACACAGGACTCATGGTAAGGAGAAGATGGGGGTAAAGTGCTGGAGTGGAGAGAGCAGAGGACTTTCCTGACTACACTACACGTAGCTACTTACTTGGCCTCATAACATAATTTGTGCAAGATCCCTTTTTCGCTCTCTATTTGTGATAGTGTGTGTTTGGTTCCCGCATAGAACTTTACCCCTACGCACCCGCTCCTGTCACATTTTCGGATCCACCTACCCTGACATAATATAATTACAGGGAATGCACGCCTGCTTGCAAAGTGGATTCAAAAACTGTTATGATTTTATCGAACAAGTACATACACGAGAACATGAGCCGACCGTCACCATACAATGAGAGAGATTTTTTTGCGTCTCGTCCTCAGCCTCACTGGAGCTTCCAGGATTCCTTGCGGCCTGGGAGGCACTCATTGGAAGGTTTACACTTTTACAACTACTCCATCGCCATATGAATCTTCTTCTCTTATACATTCTTAGGTATTTGGAGACTGTGTGGGTTGGAACACTCAGGCCCTTTATGCTTTTAGAACAATGCACTCTCATGTGAATACTTGAATACTTTTACAGTTTTTACTTCATTAGCTATTAATTTTTTACGTATGAGTGAGTTCATAATTACAGAAACGTATTGCGACACTCGAGGACAAGTGAAACTAATTAAAACTAAGATTCTTCCCTAATTACATCAATCCGACGGAATGGCTTTTAACATTCCTTTTTTAAACTTCAACGCTTAATGAATCGTTAAATACTCCTCACACAATTCAAAATACATATTCAAAGTTTCATACTCACTCAGCCCTAATTCAGGCTTCAGCTCCAAATGTTCAGATTATTCTCGTTCACAACAACCTAAATTCACGGTATGGAGCATCAACCCAAGCATGGAATTTGGAAGAATAGCTTCATGTTCTCAATAATTCCAAACAAAACAAAAATCATATAATTTGAAAACAAATTTAAAATGTACGAAGATTAAAGCACGATGGTGTAAAAGAATTGAAACGCATATTAGTAAGCTCGAGTTCACCATCCGATCGAAACTGAAGGGTTAAGCTAAAAGGATAAAGCAGAAATTGGACAAATCCACACTTACAAATTTAGTAGACACATATTCATGAAATTGCTAAAATGCTGGACGTAGAGAGTGTAAACGAACAAACGGGAGGGCACACGTAATGACATAAGCATAGCTTGCTACTTCTCAGAATGACAGGAGATTGTTCCAGTACATAGAATATTGGTTGTTTGCTCAAGCCTCACTTAGGTATTCCAAGATTCAAAACAGCCTTGTTGAGTTTCCTTTTTTAGACATTTACTCCGAGTCCCTGGTTTTACCAGAGGAAGGCCTGAGGTTGTTCTTTTTATGGACTAAAATAGAATGCATCTCTCTGCCAGCCTGAATATTGAGCTCACTCTCAGTCTCTCGCTCTTCCCCAACACAACACTAAAAACCTAATACTTTCCAAGCGACCTACATGATACACAACATCCTCAGAAAATATACTTCCATTTAAGACGGTGTGACTACGACTACCATGTGGAATATCAGCTATTCCTACACACACACACGCTCTAATAATATTATGGGCTGGGTATTGGTGTATACACATAATTCCAAGTGTAGCCTGAGCCTCTTTTTCTTCCTACGTTCCTACCTTCTAACCTTCTCCGTACCATACGAAGTCACTCAAGAACCACAAACTACTGGAGGGTGAAAGTGTGGTAAATAAACCGAAAAACTGAAAATAGAATTAGATCAGGAGCTAAAGAAGCGTTCTACGTAGTATCGCAGCAAAATATGTAGTACACAACAATCGGTACCGGATGTAGCCAGTAACAAAATTTCCTTTATTAGCCTGTAGAATATTCTTCTACACAACTTCCAAAGACAAGGAGTAACGTCAAAAAGTAGAGGGCAAGCAGTAAACCGTAAATTTTGAACGCTTTTCCCACTAAAGTTACCCTTCACAATAACTGCTAAAAGTCTACATGAATTTAACCAAAATCTTGATCAATTAGGAATAATTCTAAGAGATTTCCAAGTTTTCTTCCGCTGGGAATCCTTGATAAGATATTGGTTTGCTTTCAACCCTTGTGGCTACCACCAGAGAGGACTCAAATATGGTTCAAGCTCAGTTAAACGGCTCGATATGTGAAACTGCTTTTGAACACCACGAATTTTTGGTTTGCGGTAAGCCGCACTCTTGGTGCTCTTAGAATGCCAAATCACTTCCAGTCATGGATATAATAACTCTGATTGCTACTTTATCTTTTAAAACTACATCCCCCAAAAATTCCATGACTGACCCAACTATACACAACAACTTCGTCATACAAGCTACAGGTTGACAAGTATATATAAGCAAATAATAGGACTAAAAAAAACAAAATCTCACTCGTATAATCCTGACCCAACCAAGGAATGAAGATTGTTGCCATGAAAATATCCTCCAATTTTTTCTTACATGGCTTATGTGTAACGTTTTATAAGGCTAAAAGCTCCAACAGTCTGTTGCTTTATCACAAGTTGCAAATACAAGTGCGAAGTGTATCTCATCTATATGACAAGTATAAAGAACACTTCCCTACTGCACTACTGCACATCACTTGATGTTATTGAAACAAAAGTTTATAACAAAACCTAAGCCTACAAAGCCTTTACAACCAAGTGAACCACTCTGAAATGATACACATGAACGCACACGAGCTTTGAGTGACATGACAACTATTACTACTTGAGATGGCAGATCGTTGTAACGCTGTGCTGTAAGCACCTTTATGCATTTACATCGCAGTAGGAGATCAAGATTTGAATGCACTTGGTTTATCCAAATTAATTTAGCTTGTCAGTGGAAAATTTATCGGTAAACTTTCATCTCTTGGGAGTAAGACTTTTACTCTGTCAATTCTCTCACCTTCGCTTCCTTGAACATATTAGCTACCATGCATTATAGCGTTTGTTCTCGGCAATATTTTTACAGCCAACTGGTTACCTTCAACCCTTTTTATACACAAATAACTGTTGTTGTGTGGAACACATTCTACTAATATTCACATGTGGTAAAAGTTTACACGTGGTTTGCAAAGCGATATGTGTAGCATTAGGACAGTAATTATCGGGGTACTTCCATTTTCATAGTAATTTATTAAGTTGTAGGATAATGCCTTGGATATCATATAATATAATGTTTAGTATCTGCACGAGCACATAATTTACGAAGTTTCCGGACATGACTAGAAATTCGGACATTGAGATGACTGACGTGAGGTTATACTATATACTCTAACTGCCCCATGCCACTGTTCCTCCTTCATTCTATTCCTTTTAAAGAGGTTATTGATCAAACTGGACATTATGTTTTAATAGTAATTGAAGCGACTCACAATCAGCTGCTACATGCATATAAATACATTTCGTCGGCTAAATTCAAAAAGGAGCTATTTCTTAATGTTAAACTCATCGAAGATAGCTCCTTTATGCGTTTAGCCGACGATTTGCTTATGCTAATGTTACACACATGCTCATGTGAACTGAACCAATATAATAGTTGTTCCTTTACTCCTTATCATTGGAGTTTCAATTTAGTTCCACCTGTATGTATTCTGCAGGTACAATTTATGGAGAGAGGCATTCAGCGAAACTTGTGAAGCCTAAGGTACTATAAAGTAGAGGTCTATACAGTATACAGATAGGTAACTACGACGAGTGTATGATAAAGTACAACTATAACAACACCAACATTGCCACAAATATTAGAACAAGGGCCGTATAAATAGGCGCAAAAGAATTAGTGCGAGAGTACTACGTACTATAAACCTAAAACCTAAACCCTGATGTGACAAGAATATTCTTGTGTTTATAAAGTAATACAACTTAACCAGGAATAATAATTACTGCTACAAAACTAATTTGTCCCATTGGGAGAAAAATTAAGGACAACTACACTGATGGAGAACGTATAGACTCCATGTAAAAAATTTAGCCTGTTAGAAACCGCGGTAGGTACTGTGTATTTTGACATTCCATTGGCTGAATTGTGACTGAAGCTATCATTAAATTCGGTGTGAGAGCCGATACTAAGGCAAAATGACGGTAATACCAACGATTAAACAAGCAGTACTTCCATCACTACCATGATGTATTTAATTCCTAACATTTTTCTTTCGACTTGTTAGCAACATGTGATGACAGGTGTTGCCTGAAAGGGAAATTTTTATGAAGGTTTACTGGCATATGAACCTGAGAATTATAAAGTTGACTTAATTAATGGCAGGCCGTAGGTCAAGGTAGACAAAGTAATAAACACTCATGACGTATTGCTATCAAATGACAAAACTCTTGGCTCCTGAAATTGTCGCTTGGACTTGACTTTCTTTGCGGTCAATTTGTCTACATGTAGAATGTAGACACAGACACATATAAATATGTACAAACAACGGCAAACCGCAGTTATTCCACGATGATTATATAATGCTTTGACGAGAAATGATGATTAACGCATTTATTCAATTGAACGTATTGGAACTGGACCCGCTGATTAAAATAGTTAGTTAAGATTTGAATAATTATGGAACAATTGCTACAATTAATTTACTTCGAATGTAGCTTCCTCGGTAAAGGCAACCCTAGGTTTTGGTAATATGTATCATTCAACTTTACAAATATAAAAATGAAGCAGATTCTAATGTATGAGTCAGTAATAGAGAGGGACGTGCTAAGGAAAGGAATATTTAACCTGCCTCATATAAAGAGCGCTATATTTGGAGTGGAACCATGGGAGGAAGTAAAAAAGTCCAGCTTCGATGCAGATATTAATTAAAGGCAATAATAGAGAAAAAACATTCGAGTTGGTAATGATAATAATAATACGATGGCATACCCGTTCCTCCTCTCGAATCATCTCGACAATTCCTGGTTTCAAGTCCAACTCATTGGAGACGGAGGACATGGCCGCATTAGTTGCACTGTGCAAATTTAACAGAGATGAGGATCCCATTGAACCACCAAAGGAAGCAGCAGCGGCAACAGCAGCTGCAGGGGGAAGGGGAACAGCATTCTGACAAGCAGTTCCTGTTGTGATTGGGTTCATCGAATTAGATATTGTTGATGGTGGAGTCGTATTTACGGAGCAGTTGGAATTGGCTGAGACTCCTGCTAGACCTGATGAGTCACATTTACCAAAGGATAGAACAGGTGACTGATCGTAGTCTTCCGCATTGTTGTCAATCTCATGCTGACTACTCTGGTCATCGATTGTATCTGCTGGACTAGGGGTTCTGTTCGGTGTAGAGATTTTTCTTCTCTTCCTTCTCAACGACGCCGTCATGTGCGATGCCATGTTCAAATTGCTATTCCCACTGCCATTCGGGGTATGAGTTTTAGATCCCGAACCATTTCCATCCGTATCGGACTCGTTCTGCAGGTTCTGCTGGGGGTAATGTTGGTGGAGATTTGATGTCGGAACATAGTCCGAGTTGTTACTTCGTGATACATCTGCTAACCCACGAATTTTCAAAACTTCGGCAACGTTCAGTAGAGGTGCCAGTTGCTCCTGAGACACATTTATCTCACCTCTGTACATAAATTCCACCACTGCCTTCAACTCTTCCCATCGAATATCCTTCAGGATCACAATTGGATGAGTGCAGGGGTTGTCGAAGAATAGATTCTTAAAGAATGGGCTACATGCCGACAAAACCATTTTGTGACATTTTAATGACTGACCATCGCAGGCTATCGTCACATCCACAAATGCCTCACTCTCCAATAACAAATTAAACACATTTGTCAAGTTATTCTGGTAATTGTTCCACCGAAGACAATACTGCTGTGCTGTCCCACTCATTTTTTCACCGTTCATCGGAAAAATTCAATTCAGTATCAATATATTTCACAAATATTACCCCAACCCAACAGTTCAAATTCAAAATATCCATCAGTATATAACTATACTGTCATTCGTAGAATCTATTCAAGCCACAAATCATCAAATTAAACTCATATCAAAATTCCCATCAGTCAAAGTCATCCACAAAATTCATTTCCTTCAATACTATACAATTCCACAATCAAATTTCAAAATATCTACGCACAAAAATCAATACATCTAACTCAGTTCTCAATAACAACGCATCCAAATCATTAATTAACTCAAAAACTTCACGATAATCAATATATATCTTCACCCAACATCCGAGATCGTCAATGACAGTCAAAAAATTAAATACTTTGGTCAGTAAACGAGTATTTTTTCACAACGTCATTTCCTTTAACAAAACCACTTCTAAAAGTCTTAAACACTTGCACAATTCCTGACTAGGACACAGTTCTTCAAAAAACCCCCTCCTCAAATCTAAAATCAAATCTTTCCCTTTAAAAAAAATGCACTTGTCAACACTTCAAAATTATTAGATTCGTCTACAAAGACAATTTCTTCTCCTCTTTCTTTACTAACTGTGATATTATTATTATCGATACTGTATTTTGGTATAAGTTTTTATTTGTTATGTTTATTTGGTAATAATTATTATTGCTGGATTAAAAATACTGTTAATCAGTCAGATTTGATCCTTGTCCCGCTTTATTGACTTGATGGAATCTTTGGTCACTTGACAGGATAGAAGAAGACGTTGACAGTGTCAAGTGTTGAGAAGTTCTCAGAAGACAAGCTTTACATGAAGTGAAGAAGCAGAAGAAGTAATAAGATATTTGTGACAGTGATGTAATATATTGTTAATTTGCATGTTAACACAGTTACGTATACTGTATTTTAAATGACTATATATAGGAAATTACTAGAGGTTAACAAGTATTAGCGAAAAAACATGCTGCTTCCTGCTCGTCTCAATGTTTGTGTTGTGTGTGTGTGTGTGTTCGTGTAGTTTACTCGTACACTACACTACTACTCCGCACAGTGGACTCTATACAACTGCTCCTTTCATTATCACGTGGAGAGGTTCCAACTTGAATCCTCTCGCTGCTTCCTCTCAATGTGTGTGTGTGTGTGTGTGAGAGAGAGTGAGAGAGAGAGTGTGTGTGTATGACTCTGTGTGTGTGTAGTAAAACAGAACTTCCAGTAAAAAGTTTCCTGTATGTATGTATATACTACACTTGATAAAGACCCGCTGAAGAATAAGCGGAAAAAGTAGGAGCTTTCTACTATAAAGGAAGGATATCCTACGTAGGTTTCCCTTACATTTAAAGGGAACGTATGTATACGCAGGGGCTTCTAGGGAAATGAGTAGTTTCCAGAGAATGTGCTTTAATGGCAATGGGTATGTATGTGCCGGCTTTTTGTATAAAAGCGGGGGGTTATATGGGTTTATAGAAAAATTACCTATATGTACAGATGGGTACTACGTCTAGGAGAAGTGTATGTACATTGGTTTAGTGTACAGGCCTTATGTAAACACATGGGTTTTTCTATGTAGGGAAGCTGATGGTATGTGTATGTGTTTAAGGGTTTTTCTGTATACAGTTTTGGATGAGTACGTATTTTAGTGGATGTGTATGTAGTATGTATACTTTATAATGTATTTTTTCCGTTAAAGTCTGCTCTCGGAGAGGTTTCTTACTCTTCTTATGTAAGTATATCAAATGGGGTGTAGGGTATATATATACATATAGGTGAATGTGATGATGATGGAAGAGAAGCAGGAGGAAACCGGTAGCAACACTTGTGCGGCTGATTGTTCACTCTCCAGCTGCTGATCTGGAATTAAAAGAAAAGGGGGAAAATGAACAAGTTTTGTCTGGAACCACACCTTTTGGAACCCGTGGTTCCCCATCTTTCCCCACCTTGCGTAGCTCTTAAAATATGTTCAATGAGACAGTATATATCCGAGAAGTTCCCAAGCGATTACGATTAAAAGGCAGGGAAAAGTGCTGGCGGAGAGTAGCCCTTATAGCCATCACACATATTTATTGATATGAAACTTACATTTATTTTTTTTAGTTTTTTTTTCCTCTACAGAATCCAATATAAAAGGGTGAGTAAGGAATGCTCGTATACTTGAGCGAAAAATATACATTTTTCTATTTTAGACTTTTTTTGGATGTGAGTCTTGCCTTTTGAGCAGTCTCCAACCTTATAAAAATAGGGTATTCACAAAATAAGAGGGCTTTTATAGAAGGGGAAAACATACTTTTTTATACTGTATACAAAATTCGTTGGATTTTAAATATATTTTTGGATTTTTGAAATAATTCTGTATAGAAATAATTTCCCATGTCGCTTCATGAACTTGGTTGATAATCATCGGTATTGATTTTTTATAACTTCCTGAACATAATTTTTTTTAAAGGAAACGCTGAAGAAACCAGGGATAATTGACTTTCAGAAGTTGTATCAATCTTCTAAATTTTCTTTCCTGTATCTCCACTATTTTTTGAGAGGGAGAAAAAACATTTGAGAATTTATTAGACTTACTGGTAGAAAGCTTTCAAATATTTTACCAAATATTTGGCTTATCTTTTTGAACCTTGGAAGGACTGTAGGAGGCTTTAAATTTTAACCATTGATACTACACATATTAAATTCGGAATTGAGCTTGTAAATACTATTTAAAGTATCGTCTCAATTTAGAACTTGAATAGACTACTCCAAATACAACTAATTTTTAGGATTGCTACAACTAATGTTGTTTATAGGTTTTACTAAACCTATGTATGTTCATGTCCAAATATGTTTTTCATATTACTTGTTAAAAACAAATTTGACTTTATTGGGACTTTGAGAAAATTAGTTTGGCATTTATTCTATATGAAGGGGTATTTACTATACAAGCAAAAAAGCTAAAATATTGAATAGCAATTTTTTGAGCATTGAGCGCGTATATATGTAATATTTGTAAAATATTTAGAACAAAATATTTTGGTCAGGCAAGAGATTACGAGAGATAGAAGGTACAATGATAAGATAGGAAACATAATTTGAATTGATAGGAAACAATTTGGATTTTGTGACGCTACATTTTCTGGTACGTCTAGGTTAGTATAGAATAGAAGTATAAATAAGGAGGAGAGAAGGGAGGAATGGTGATTGTGTAGATTGTGTTAGAGATTTGGGAACCAAGTTTTTTCTATGTTCTCGGAAAATAAACCAGATTTAAAAATTTCGACTGCATGTGAATAAAATCGATATGTTAAGCTTCTCTAACATGGAGGAATAAAACCCCCCTAATCTATAAAATTAATAATTCATTATAAAAGTCTACATATTGATTTATCGATTTGTTCATGGGAGATGGAAAAATGAATTTTTTCATTAGACACGTATGTACCCTTAATTATTTTGTCTTGCATGTACCCCCCTCCTCCCATACATGTACTCTCAGACCTACAACCAGTAGTAGTAGTGTGTGAAAAGCTCTCTGGACCCAATTTACAGTGCAATGAAATCAAAAATGAGTCTTCTAATTTTGTTCCATCCACCATTCAACTCTTTAAAAGATACGAGGGCTGATAGTGCTACTACTACATACTATCAGCGCACAGATACTACACTGCTGGAGACTTTTACTGTACCTTGAACTATCGGAGGAAGGTGCATTTGATAGTGAACAGTAGAGCCATACCAAGCCTCCTTACATGCTTCACATCCGAAGCTCGCTCCTGTAAAAAAAACTTTGGTCTTTCGGTTTCTGGCGTAACTCCGTGCGTGTGTATGTATATGTGAGTGTTCTATACGTAATAATAATTTTTCTCTTTCCCTGAGCAAAATATACCTTCGCCCTTATTTTAACTGAATATCCGTTACCATCACTTCAACTAAAACTTTTGCTCACAAAAAGAATAGGAAATACTAGTTAAATATTCAAAACTTAGAAGGTAATTTTGAGGATAATTTTCAAGGTTTTTCTATGTATATTACAAGGTAAAAACTTTTCTGCTGGATATATTCTACTGGAAATATTATTGGATATTGCGGATGCTCATGTAATCCCATCCATAGGGCTATTAAAAGTAATAAGGGCTGAAATAGTATCGCCAGAGTCTCATGACTGACCGTATAGGAGCCGAATGTCCGCAGTCTCTGACCATTTCCACTTGAGGCGGAAGTTAGAGATTTTCTCTTGATTTCAATTTCAACTTTTCAGTCTTTCAGTATCTATCTATATTATATAATTCCTATGTATGTGTAGGATAGACTCAATAAGCACCGAAGGCACTTCATTGGATAGAAATGCTCAAAGTGGAATAGGGAGCTTTTACTTTCATCGGCATACTTTGCGTCGTACCTATAGAAGTAAGCGTTATGTTTCCTCCTTACCTACCAGAATGTTTAGTCATAGGGAGAAAGTCCATTAATTGTTCCCTTGTTCTTGTTCTACTCAACTACATACTTGTTACATACTTACCTTACTTGCTACTTATATACAGTCAAGTGAGGGAAAAAATAGTTTAAAAAAAATTATGTAATAAAAGTAAATAAATAAATATTTAAATCATCATTTTACATGCATGTAATAATGACCAGTTGTAGGATTTATTTTTGCATTACAGCCACCCTTGAATTTTTATATGTTTACAGAGTATTAAAGTTACTCAATAATATAGCCTTGAATACTTTGTGAAGTCTCTAATTTTATCTAAAATATTTTTTCTTGGAGCTTGCTATCCTATATATTTCTGCCTTACTAAATTGCTCCGTCCAATGTACAGCATATTTTTATAAATGGAACTTGTCTAAGGGACTCCACCTTAAGCTTTCGAAAAGAAGCTTTTGCAGACCCCGTCAGGGGTTTGGTCTGGTTTAGGTGCGGATCAATTTGTATTGATACAAAAGAGATGAAAAGTTGAGTTTTTGATTGCTGATTGGTATATAAGTGAGGAGTGGGTACATACTTACAATACATAGTAAGGCATGTAGGTCTAATGCTTCATAAAAAGTACTTAGGAGCAAAAAGCAGCAATCAAATCTATGTGGGAGAATCAAGAGGGAGAGAGAGAGAGAGAATGAGAGCCATAGGATATTATAGAAAAGGAACAAAGAAACCGAGTGTAAGAATACTCCTAACTCCTGCAAGAATTCCTCCACATGTCTATATGGTGTCAAAAGCTATACACACGACAAGGTTTCCCTGCGTTTACATAATAATTATAGGTAGTTATTACGTAAGTGTATAACGTAATTATACATATAATGCAGAGAGGTATAATACTACGCTCATAAAATTTACTACATAGAACCTAATGTCTTTGTATGTATATACATGGAAGCTACATAATATTCAGACACACAAACACACATATGGACGAGAGTGAGAGAGAGAGATATGCAGACAAAATGAACCTGTGATTACTTCGCTATATGGCTAGGGTAAAACTCGGACCATAACAACTCTGGACCGTGGAGGATAATGGGAATAACAATGATGCTAAAGAATATGAATGCCAGTCTTTTGATGTTTTCATCGGGCGACCTCCCTTCCCCTACCCTGAAACGTGCAATGGTACATCCCAAAGCTATAAATAAGATATTTTATAAATTAGAAAAGGGGGTGGGTTTCAAATCTTTCTAGTAGTGTGTACGCTCGAAACGAGATGGTAAACTTTTACTATACAAGCTTGTATATACAAGAGAGAGAGAGAGAGAGAAAGATTCCCTTTGCAAACTCCGGGAATAATATTTTATCTCCATATTCTCCTCTAAATAATGCACATTTCCCGACCTTACGATCCGCACACACGAGAGACAACAAGAATCCGATGGTTTGTGTGTGTAGAACGTTACAGGAGGAAGATTATGACTGACGAGGAGGATCGTAACCACCAAAAAGCAACATCGCTCCCAAATGTGACTGTTAATACTTAAATTAATATCCTTGACTGTAGATGTACAATTACTTGGGAAAATTTCCATTTCTCCCCCTCTTCTATCCATCCCTCGAACATTTTTTTGTAAAATTGTAGTAGAAAATAGCTCCTCAAATTTTTATGACATTATAGATATATACATAGAGAAAAGAGAGGGTTAAGGAGTAGGAAAAGGAGAGAGAAAAATCTAAGAGCATTGTCAGCGCTCCACAATTCCACATTAATATCCATGCCTAATGGTGGCATTAAGAGGAACTATATGCGTACATATGAGGGAATTATGTCATTCGGAGGAAACTTTTTCAATAAATAAGCCCATCTTTTTGGTCAGGAGCAGATATAGCTCTTGTATGGGAGAAGTATAGCATTATGGTCGTGAAAGATTTTATATATAAGGGAGAAATATAGAAGGACGTACATAATGCAGGAGGATGATGTGCTTTTCACCCGTTTACACCTCTCCGAATGCGACGGTGAAAAGGGAGTGAAAACGAGGAAATTAAGTCCTCTCTGCAATCGTCTGCATTTTACTTTCATCTAGCAACCTTTCCTCTCTCAACTTGTTCCTACACACGTGTAAACGGATTCAGAGATTAATTAGTAGTTTGCAAAAGAGCATTTTAAATATTTTAGAACGCCATCAGATTTACTCTTTTATGTAGGTGGGATATATTACAACATTTTCTGTAAGGAATAACTGTTTGGATACAACATTGTTGGCATATTTGCTGTCTATGTGAGAAGAATTAAAATGCGTAGAAATGCTTTTTATGGAACTTGTTCCAATAGAATTATTATTCCTTGAGGCTGGAGCTGTAGGGGAAACATTTAATTGGAATGTTTACTTATTCCAGACTGTGCTCCAGATAACTGGAAGAGAGCCTTCTGTAGTAATTGTACTGCACTCTATTGTTCGCTGAAGTGTTCTTTGTAGTACGAATGATTCCGCCGTTAGATTAATGTTTCCCAATGTTCTACTCCTCCAGTCTTACAAGTAGACCTTTTATGCTGTGGTGAGTACGGCGATTGGATCTCTAAATCTTTATGTTCGCTGACTTATATGTAACGGTTACAAATCCGCTAATTTTCTGAAAGTTTGCTTCTTCGTTCTCTAAAAATTACCTCAATCTATGGAAATCATGGAATTGCTTGTCAACTGACAAGTGTCAGTAGTAGTAACTTTCCACGATTTCAAATCTCAACTACAGTGTATATACAATTGTAAAGTAGACTGCCGTCTACTTCAGACTCTTCAGAGGAGGATCCTACGAAGGTTTCATAAACAAGGCTCATATAATAGTATTTCGTAATATTTTGAGCTGTAAATTGTCCCCTCCAGTAATTCATTTGACATATTTACCTAGTCTAGCTTGTCTACTCTACTCCATCGCTCAAAACTCCGCCTACTCTAAATCTACAGCATGTGATGTACCAGAAATTCTCCAAAAAAATTCTCCATTAAACACCGAAATAGAATCCACCTACTGTTGCGTCATCCTGTCATCTATGTACTTCGCCGTGACCACATTCATGCTCCTACATAATCTACATTTTTCTTCAGTGTGTTCACTGACACTAGATTACTTCCAGGAAAAACTACAATATAATCCTCCTACATGACAAGTCCCTTGTAGCGTAGCAGCTAGGGTTCGGATTTATTCCAGAGTCGTCTGAGTCGTACTCGGGTTCGAATCCCGAGGTTTGTAATTTGGCTCAAGGAAAGGGGTTTTTCTCACTGGGTTTTTCCCCTGACCGCTCAGACACATGACGCTTGTGTGAAGTACAAGGATGGCCCCAGAAAGCCGGAGCCCTCATAGATGGGGTCAATCATTGAAACTTTGCAATATGTATTAACTAATAAAGGCTTAAGATGGTTGACAACTCTGTAAGACCTGAGGGTATGTATCGGAGTATAAACCCAGATTGTATTTTACTTCCCGGAAAAACTACAATGTCATCCTCCCAATTTATCAAGGACAGCTTTAGAGTGGTCCTCTACAACAAATGTACCATCCCTTCGCCACTAATGTCCGTTGAAGCATAGTTAATGGCCAATGGGTCTGACAATTAGTCCATTAACGTCAATCAAAAATCTCTTTAATTAATGGCCTAATGGATGCCGTTTCATCTACCGACTTAAGCCACTATAAATAATTAAACGGCGGCACTGGGAAAATACGCAGAATTGCAAGCTACGCCTATTTTTCCACTAACAGTTAGAAATGTGAGCTTCAAATCTAAATAAAAATTCTTTTCTGTCAACCCATTTTAAATCAATTAGAGCAGGAAACGCGGACCGCTTCAGATTTATCATAAAATGATTTCCACAAATAAAGTTAAAATCATTCCAGAAGTTTTGCTCTCAACTATTAAAATATCACGGGCGAAACCCCACGCTCAAAAAAGATCAATTTTTTGTGTGTTAATATCTTGTCTCACTTAACAATGGGGTAGCTAAATGTTTTCGTCTAATTAATTCTATATTCTATATTATTTATCGAAACATTCGAAAAACCGGACCGGATGTACTTTGCCGACGATTGCCATCTATCGTCACATTATTATTCTGCAAAATCCCAGTAAAGTTTGAACTTGGCAAAAAAAACCTCATTAAATATTTAAGGAGGAACAGAAACAGTTTTACGGTTTGTACTACACAATGCATACACAGGTTCAGTGTTGAGCAAATATAGCTACTTCACCACCTTACAATTTCATGGACAATGAAAGTGTAGTTGATGTTGATGCCCAATCAAGTATGCCCTATCCAAGAGGACAGAAGGATTTATGTATACAATACTGAGCATATACAGAGGTTTCGTGTTCAATGTTCAACTGTATTTTGGATACTAAACGTGAGTCAGGAATGTCAGGATCAGATCTAATATCTTTATACGTGAACGTGTCTGATGTGAACATTTTAAAACTACCTTGAGTGAACATAATAAACATTTATTAATATTTCCAATAATATTATATAAATTTTTTTTACAAGCTGTTCGTGCCCAAAGTGTCTATCTACTGGTACAAATAATTTAATTACAAAAATTGACGTGAGTCGAATGTATGTTATTTGAACGGAGGCGTGATTTCATATGACAAAATAACAAGAAGCAAGATATTACATAATTCCGGTGAATGTCAAATTGGGTGTAAATAATTACATAATTTACAAGAGGTTAGTATTTTTTGGAAATCGAAACATATTTTTAATTAAAGATGTATAAATGAGTGCTTAAAAATTCTGAAAATTTTTCTACCCTCATTCGAAAAAGGTTGAGTTATTATTTCATTAATAATAATTTATGATTCAATAAAGAATTATACAGTTAAGCGTGAGCAATAAATATTGAATGAGGAAAGAGCAGTGGGAATCTGAATTTAATGAGTAAAGCGTTTGTAATAATTGTTGTGTATTTGATTGTTGTTTTTAGTTACTTAAAGTGCCAATTTTTATAACTCAAGTATACAATGATGGCGGAAAAGGATTTCAGTCCCTTGAGCTTAGCTTGTGTTAAGACTTTGTCGGATAAGTCTTATGACAAGCGGAGACAAGCGGCATCGGAAATTGAGAAGTAAGTTTTTGAAATATTTTTTTAAAAAATAACTTACATATTTGGAAGAACTGGAGCTCTGTAGGGGGAGTTATTTCTTCGGTGTTGTGTTGAAACAAGATTGAAGGTCTATTTCTATTTCTCAGTAGCAATCGTCCTGAACGATTAGAGTAGATAATTAACAAGCTTTCGAAATCGTTATTAAAATTTCTGGTGTCAGATTTTAAGCAGCGAAATAAGAACAAGCAATCTTTACTTTCCTATTTGTACAGGTTGAGTTAGGGTTGTATAGTGTAGTTCGAAGTGGTAATATTTTTCTAATTGCCAGAAAGGTGTCAAATACCACCCAGTAGGTTAATATTTTGTTGATGTTGTTATGTTTGACTGATTGTGGATTTAATATTTCTGAGAAAGTTGCAGAGATTCTTTCGATTTGATGAGGACAGTAGGAGAGTAATTTTGAAAGTTGAAATTTGATGTTTTGAAAATATCGTGCAGGATTCGGTTGCTAATTTTGAAGAACGATAAAATTAAGCTTAGAATTCGCGATCTTGTTAGGGTTTGGTGCTGACGATGATTATAAGATTTTTCTCATCCGAAAAATCTCCCTGCTGAATTTTGGAAGTAGGAATTTACTTGTTAGTAAATTTAATATTATCTGATATTATTTGTTAGATTTTCCTACTTGGGATCCGAGTTCTTTTAATAATAAGTCTTGTATAATTTTAATTGAGCTCAGAGCTTGTCATTTGTATGACGATTGTTTTTTGTTTTGTTGGTGCTTCAGTTATAATATTTCTTGTTATTGTGAAATAGAAAATAATGAATTAGGATAAACAAACAATCTGGGCCTTATACCGCCAGCTTGGTATTTAAATGTTACGAGTGCATGAGGTGGATGAATACGTTTACTTTGCTGGTAAAGTGTAATATAATTATTTGATAATAATTCCAGTGAGGTTTTTTATTTTCTAGTGCTTCATGACTTATGTAAAAAGGAGTCATTTTCTAAGCCTTTAATTTAATTTGATGGTACGATTTAAAGGATATAAAATATTTGGATGGTATGTCACATATGGATGGTCTGTTTGCCTTGCAACAATTAATTTATGCATAATTAAAATAATTACAATACTATTGTCTATATTATGTTTAATTTGGTTCTTGTGTAATGAGAAAGGTTAGGTTATTGTGTGGTGGTGTCGTTATGTTAGGAGCTGAAAATTTAATGTTGAATATTCATTATTCTGTACCATTAAAAATTACATTCGTACGCTACAGTTCAACCGATGTAAATTTTTTTGCTGCGGATGAATAGGAATGGAATTATTAAAATTTTTATTTATGGCATAGGATGGCGAAGGACTTTGCTGCCATGAAGAATACAGAGCAAATAAAAAAGTTGCTAAAAGTTTTGGGACAGGATTTTACTATGTCTCAAATGACGAATTGGCGAAAGGGAGGCATAATTGGCTTGGCTGCTACTGCAATGGCCTTAGGGAAGGTAAGTCCTGGAAATTGTTATGAGTAGTTCTTGCTAAGCGGTAGATGATGTCAATTGTAATGCTTAATATCATACTTCTTGATTAACCTAGTATGTTTATTCATTAGGAAATCACAGATGAATGAGAGCATTATTCTGGCATATTTATATTCCATCATTATTTATTTTTACGAAGTACCGGTACAACTACTGATTAAGCTTGCTTTATATTTAGGATGCCACGACCTACACGGAAGAGCTAATACTTCCAATTCTGCATTGTTTCAACGACTCGGATTCTAGAGCTCGATACTATGCTTGTGAAGGATTATATAACGTAACAAAAGTTACCCGTTCTGCTATACTAGGGCATTTCAACGAAATATTTAATGCTCTCAGCAAGCTGGCCGCTGACCCAGATCAGAACGTTAAAAGTGGAACGGAGATGTTAGACCGACTTCTGAAAGTATGAAATGTTTTAATGGAAATTTTAATTGTATTAATGAACAAGGTTATTTATTTGGGAGTCTGTGTACTTACTCCTGTGAATATTTTACTGTAATAGGTTTTGTATTATTATATAAAATTATTGTAGGATATCGTAACCGAAAGTGCCTCTTTCGATTTGGTGACTTTTATGCCGCTACTCCGTGAACGGATTTATACGAAAAACACTCAAGCTAGACAGTTTGTCATATCATGGATATCGGTATTACACGCTGTACCTGATATAAATATGATTATTTTCTTACCAGAACTTCTTGATGGCCTTTTAACAATTCTTGAAGATCCAACGATGGAAATAAAAAAAATGTAATTAAATTTGTTAACTAATTTTGTGCAAAATAATTTTGAGTCTCCTTGCCTATTTTGGTTTGCAAAAGGAGTTTAGTTGAATCTTTTGTGAATCGATAGTGTAGGATGGTATTTTGTATTTATCAAGTAATTTGTTGCCTGTATATTAATCACCTTGTAGTTTGCAACTTATACTGAAGTAACATGATCTTATATATTTTACTCAGGTGTGAAACAGTTTTAGGAGAGTTCTTACGCGAAATAATAAAAAATCCGACTATGGCTGATTATTCAAGTATGATTAATGTTTTGATACTACATTCCCAGTCCAAGGACGAACTTCTTCAGGTAAACTACCAGCTATTGGCTGCTTGCTGCATTGTTTTTGAGTGTCGTGTATGTGTTTGAGCTTGATTCTTCGCCTCAAATATAATGATTATTTCATTTGTAAAGCTAACTGCCGTGACATGGATCAAAGAGTTCGTAACATTAGCTGGAAATGACATGCTACCTTTTGCGTCCGGAATTTTAACTGCTGTCTTGCCATGTTTGGCATATGAAGACGAGGCTAGGAAAAGTAAGTGTACCTACTATTGAAGAAATAGTTTTAGTAGAAAATTTTTTTATTATCCTTTTTGGATTTTTTAGATATCCGAGAAACTAGCAAAACTGTTCACTACAATTTAATGAAACTAATTACAAACTTCAGTGAAAATTCTGGCAGCGAAGTTAAGTCAGCTGGTGATATGCTGGGCGATAAAGAGAGCAATACTGCTCCAGAAGTAGATTTAGTATCAGTCATTGAAGTGCTCACTCGTAATCTTCAAAATACAGCCGTCCCAACGAAAGTCGCTGTGTTACGGTGGATTTACCACCTGCATTTAAAAATGGGTGACCAAATGTTCCTTCATATTGATGAGACATTCCCTGTTCTGCTGAAAACTCTGTCTGATCCAAGCGATGAAGTTGTACTTCTTGCACTGGAAGTTCTGTCGGAAATAGTATCGTTTTCAGAAAAATCCAAGGAAGGGACTGGTAACTTATAAAATTCTAACATTGCATGATTTTGAAATTATAGAATTCTTGTTATAGTCTCATAATTTTTATTCCTAATAATTCTAATTCTAGCGGGGTTGGCATTAAAAGTTCGAACAAATACTTACTTCAATAAATTCATTGTCAGCCTTCTTGGTTTATTTGCAACAGACAAAGCTTTACTAGAAGATCGTGGGTCGTTCATAATAAGGTACCGCTTTATATTTGTTAATTCAAAGTGGTAGCAATAACCATGTGATATTTCGCGCCTGCAGTCATTTTTATGACAATTTGTTTTTATTCTTTAGGCAATTGTGTGTTCTTTTAAGTTCTGAAGCGATCTACAGAAGCATCGCTGAAATATTATTAACCGAAGAAAACTTCAAATTCGCAAATGTCATGGTAGAAACGCTGAATTCAATACTATTGACTTCGTGTGAACTTTTCGAATTGCGTACACAGCTGAAAGAGCTTGGAACACGGGTATAATTATTCTCAGCAAATGCTAAATGTCATGTTAAATTTTGAATATTTTTAAAGAACGTTTAAAACATAAGTTGAACTTTGCAGGAAAACTGCGACCTTTTTTGCTGTTTATACCGCACTTGGGCCCATGACCCTGTTGCAACTGTGGCCTTGTGTTTCCTGACCCAAAATTATTCCCATGCTTGTGATATAATTCGGACCTTGTAAGTGTCCTCCGCCGTTGTATCATGCTCCGTCGAAATTAATGAAATACCTTTGATTTTAGTAAATTATCAAATAATTTTACAGTGGAACTTAATTTGTAGTGGCCAATTGGAGGTGACTGTGGACTTTTTGGTTGAAATCGACAAGCTGGTGCAGTTAATTGAGTCACCAATTTTTACATGTAAGTTAGGAAACCTGTGAAAAGTTATAGGCATTTTGAAATGTTTTTCTGGTGGATTTCTATTTACGTTTCTTTCTACTGAATTTTAGATCTGCGTCTGGATTTATTAGACGGACAACACAATACGGAATTGGTTCACGCTCTGTATGGACTTTTGATGCTTCTGCCGCAGAGTGAAGGATTTCATGTTTTACAGAGACGCTTAAACTGTGTGCCAAGTTTTCATCTTCCACCTGGAAGCAAGTGAGTTATACTCAATACAAACCTTTGGGTCATGGGCGAAAGCCCCAGGACCATTAAATAAATACCAATACCAATACCAAACCTTTTGTCAGTAATGAAGGAAAAATACTGACGTCTGAAAATGAGCTTACAAAAACCTTCATTGATTTTAGTATTTTTAGCTAATGCTTATGTATTACCGCTCTCTTTGCTATTTAGATTGCATGGTACTGCCAAAACTGAGGAGCGTGTCTTTGTGAAAGAAATCAAATTTGAAGAGTTGTTAGTCCACTTTCAATCAGTCCAAGATCGTCATAGGAAAGCAAGGCAGTCTGGAAAAGCCACAGAACTTATCCAAAGAGGAATGAAAGCTTTAGATTTTTAATGAAAATAATAATAAATTACTATGCAGCCAGTTCATTATCAAATTGGTCCCTCCATGTGTTTTAAATTGTAGGGATGTAGCCAAGCGGCCGCTCGTCTCACAAGCAAATGTCCTTTTGTTTGTTATTTGTTAACACCAGACTGAGTCTTTAGTATTTGTGTTTTAATGTATAATCATGTATTTCCGACTTACACGTTCCATTACTCACTGTGTTATTAATTTATGCCATTAATATCAAATGAGAGAAAGTAAGTATTTAATTTCACCGAAAATTCGAAATGGTGGGTTACAAAAATTTTATTCGCAGCGCAATGTACGTAAACCTTGTAATAATAACCACTCCCAAATCATGGAACTTGCAAATACTATTGTTTCTGTACGGTCTTTTAATTGTCATTGATTCACTAATCATCATGTGGCGTACCTTCCTTTTTTGTATTGGCCTGAGACATCCATTAACTGATTAACTGTCAGCAGTGAAAGCATAATACAAAGTTAGTACCAAGTAAATCGTCAGACTTTCTTTCCTGAAGTTACACATCATCAGCAAAGATGGCGCTCTTGTACTCAAAATTGAAAGTGAGCCCAAAGCAGGGAACCATTTCATAATAATAATGGTTTATTGTCCAAAAGCATACACAACTCAGACACTGTTGGCTCGTGTTATCACACAGGAAGTGAAAGAGCTGAAGATAGCAGACGAATTGTAATAAAATATAACATTAATAACATTTCAATTAAACATTGGGCGCGCTTTTACACATTCTACCTCATAATTACAATTCAGTTAAGTTGTCTAATTAAATACAAAATAGAAACCATTGCCAAAGGCATCGATATGCTTGCCAAATGATGATGTCAGTTTTTTCGTAGATTTATTTCAACACATTTTCATATGTATATTCAGTATGGCAATGCATAAAAATTGACATGACAATTAGAGAACACTTAACGCATACACTTGGCTTGTAATAATTATACGTTAGCTCATACGCCCGAATGCGAATGTAAGCTACTGGTTTTCCACGGATGATGCTGTTTGCCACAAGAGCACTTTAAAAATGTTTTAAGCGTGAAAAATCAGGACCGGGCTGAAAGCAAGTGAAATATGACTGTATGGCTCGACTCAAAGGAAAAAATGCTCAGCGCACACATTAACAATTTTTCTTTAAAAAATACTCTGCTCTTAGTAACAACACAATTTAGGAGGGTTTCATTTTCAGACCTCCAGACATTTATAGACGGTAGCTTACATAATGCAGGAGTTCCAGAAAAAAGAAAAGTCTACAAGAACCGTTTGAGAGGTAAATGAGTCGAAGCAATCAAAAATATAGCGAAGCATGAGAGCGTGAATCGAAGGCGACAAGAGACGGCAGGAGTCAACTTAAAGATAAGTGTTAGCGTTATAAAAGTTATACGAGGGATTTGAACGGATTTTCTAAAATTCACCTCATTAAATATTGCACACCCGTTTCAGGGCTAGCTTAGCGTAACTAATTCACCTATAAAGCGGTTTCTCCGTCCTTTGAGTTGAAAACTCATCATTCCCTTTCCTCATATTTTCCCTTAAATACTAAACTCCTGTCCTTTCCTTCTCTCCCTGTAACTTATATTAAATCTCTACATGATACATACTATGAAATTCAGACCCAATACCCCTGCAATACATCGTCTCTTGCCCTATAACTATACAGTAACTACAAGCTACAATGCATCAAGCAAAACTATTTTAAGTTACACTCAGAGTTACAACGAATTGAAAATTACTTTTTATCAGCATTTTCTACTTTTACTTTTCAAAAAGGTGTCCTCAACGTAAAAACTTTTAAAAAGATTTTTAGAATCAAAACTCTATTCCACAATTTTTATACGATACTGGTTTACATGAAGTTTGTACGTGGGAAGGGAAACTATCACAGTGACTGTGGTTTATGTCTTTTTACGAACGGACCAGTCTTTGTATTTAGTTCGGGTGCCTGAAAGGAAGGCTCCCCAGTTGATATGGAATCTTCGTACATGAGCCTTTTATTGTAGTGTCCTTATGCCCTCGTATAAATTAATTTCAACTACACTTGATCCATTACACTTGATATTAAAAGTTCCATGTAAAAATATTACACATTAAAGTCTTCAATGATTTAAGACAATTATTTATAATACCATCAATAGTCTGAAAAAAATCCGCACATCACCCCAAAATTCAAAATTTTGAATTAAAAAATAGTCAAAATTTTCCCTTAAATTTGCCGTTACCTTCCCAGAAATACTTGCATAACATCTTAAACTATAAAAAAATCAAGCTCTGTTAAATAATAAATAAAACTGAGCTATAAGGAGATTAAAAATTACTGTGAAACTCAACACCAGATGTTTAATCATATTGGGCTGAATTGCAAAGCCTGATGAAGTTGCTTTTTTTAAATGGTCCTGAGGTAAGAGTGTTGACGACACACACGGATCTTAATTTATCTTTTGACAGTTGTCAAGACAAGTTGTGCTAAGGAGAGGCATTTGAAATCTCATCATATTTGGAAATAAGATGATTGCTCCAAGGTTTGTACTTATGTACTGAGCTCGGATCCCTTTTCCCATCTACCTTGTCACAAAGGAGCAAAAGACGCATAGTAAGAAATAAAAAAGACGAATAAAACAGTGACATGTAATTTCCTCCAAGGATTAACTCACGGCTTGAAGGCAATGGATGCTCATCAGGTTGATTTCCTCTCGGAATTCCAACGTCTCTTCTCACCACCACATTTTTTCCTGACTTTGATCTATTAATGAATTAATTTTTTTCCCAGAACAACTGCGTATTTCCTTCGAACCATTTCCATATAAAATACTATACTTTATTATTTTATAGTTAGGATTATAGGCTAACTGCCACCCCGGCAACTGCCCCGGGGAAAACTGCCACCTGACAACTGCCACCCTCAAACTGTGCCCCTTGAACCAAATGCCCCGTTGACCAATGCCCCTTGATCCAACTACCCTGTTGACCATCTGCTTACTTGAACAACTTGAACTGAACATATTTAGTATTGAACTTAATGTATTAACCATTAACCATAACTTAGTGCGTATTAACACTAAACTTATTATCTTTTAGCATGTGACTTAACGTATTTAGAATTGTGCTTAACGTCGTTAACATTGTACTTAACGTGCTTTAGCATTGTACTAACATATTGTAATTTACGTCCGCTAGTATGTGACTTACCGTATTAAGCATTGTACTCAACGCCCTTTAGCATTGAACCAACCTAACCTTAGCATTGGTCCTAACGCCCTTTGGCAAAGTACTTAACATCCATTAGCATTGAACTTAACTTCCTTCCGCGTTGTTCTAAACGTCGTTGGATTTAAAAATTTTGATTCAACGTAATGTTCTATGTGGGGCCACTTCACCTTGGTGGCAGTTGTCCTAGGGAGAATGTTAATTGTCTCTTATGGCAGATGGTACTCGGGGCAGTTAGCCATCGGGGTAGTTGACCGAATTTTATCGGGGCTTTTAGCCGCGGTGTCACTTAGCCGCAGGGAATTTGTCTCCACGGCAGTTGTCAAGGTGGCACTTCGCCGGACACGATACGTAGGTATATAGATAAAGTAAAAATATTTTGGATGTGATTGCATCCATCCCATCTCCAATACTTGGTAAATACCATACTTTAAACAAAGGGAAGGAAATGCATAAGCTTTGTGCACGGTCCATGTAAGTAAGTACATACACACAAATAATCCCATGGAAATGATACGGGGAAGAGTTTTCCGTCAAGCACACACACGCACAATAAAAAGCGGAATTTTTCCCGGATTGAGCCGTTAAATTAGAGACCAAGTGTTAACACTGTGGCATTGGCATACGAAAAATATATGTATTATTATTTGAGAAAGGCTGGACATAAAACACAACATAGGGAAAGGGTTCATTCAGACCCACACAATAGTTGAATTCACCATATAGTTGAATAAATGTTCCCGTTGATTTTTAATATTTTGAACACTTGACAGAATTTATTGGTGTGGATGTGGCCAACGAAACGATAAAGTGGGCGAAATGTTTTATAGCAGAACTATCTATTTGTATGATAATACTCCATATGGTTGCCATCGATAAGCAATTGACTTTGTAATTATCCATTATTTCCTACGAATCAACTACAACAACTGTAATAATATTACCATATTTTTATATTTACTCCAACTTTTCCCTGTTTTTTATTACTTTCCTCAAAAAACATTACAAGACGAGAGAAGCTTAAAGAAAAGGAAAAAATTACGAGGAGTTTTCTTTCTTTCTTTTTTTTGCACTTGAAGTTTTATGAAAACAATTTATTACTATAGCTATCTTATATCCTCTATAAGTCCCAAACATGTATTTAAAAATGCATCCCATGTAGAAGCGAATCAAAAGTTATATCCCATTTAAGTACTTTATGGGTAAAATAATATACATACATATATCATTTTCCTCCTGCTTTCGTAACTTTATATTCCAGGGCTATTTCCTTACCCTGTCTCACACATCATTTTTTTTATTATTATAGAAAATACATAACTACACGCGAAGCTTTATTTTTATTCTCATATGAAATATATAGCATTGTATAGGAAATATTTGAAGGAAGCTCTTGCTGTTCTTGTGTCTTTGATTTAAGTTTCTTGCCAGGAGGGCATTGAAGCATTGCGTGTAAGTTCCCTTATTGAAAGTTTACGGATTATCTTTTCTAAAGAAAACAGTATTGTTTACAGTGCTCTACACAACTAATACTCTCAAGATACATATTATGTATGCTGTAAATTCTCATGTTGGGTCCACGCTATACATTAACGTTACATACACATTGGCCAACTCTCACACACTTTAGTTTCAAGTGTATTTGCATTAGCCATGTATGTACCACGAATGAGGTAGTAGAGTGAAGGCTCAGGAGGCTAAATAATTATTTCCTTCATCTTGTGTGGCACATACCACACTTTGGAAATTTAAAACCACTTGATTTCAATTAGCCACCTTTTCTAATGTATTTTTATTGAACTTTGTTATAGCTTATAGCTCAATGCATTTCTATGTTCGTAGCTTCTCTCGAACCCATTGACTTCAATTCGATTGTCCTGTCTTCTTATGTACTACTGTACTCTTATGTGGGCTTTTTATTATGCAGGGTTATTCCTTCTTATATATCGTCGGCTAAAGTGCAAAAGAGACTATAATTTTCGTAACGTTATGGGGAAAACAAAATTATAGCCCCTTTTGCACTTTAGCCGACGATATATACCTACTCTACTTAAAGATCTTCATACATCATCAACTTTTGTTCGTACTTACCCCGAAATGCTCTTGCTGTAGAAATGAGCGAAGTGAGAGATCAGTGATGTATAGAAATATTCAAATGTGGAACAAACTACCCCCTAAACTCCGAGACCTGGAGAACACTCATTTTTACAGTGAACTAAAGAAATGGATACTACTAAAAAGAGACGCTAGACTAGAATAAATTATTATTTTAAAACTGACAACTCTATGGCTAAAAAAATGACTTTTAAGTTATTCTGTATTATTATTGTTGCTAGAGATTATATGTACGATGGACATTGTTTATCATTGGAAATCATTGATTCAATTCGATGTATGATATTACAATTAAATCTCAATAAAATCAAAATCAAATCAAATCAAAAGAAAAGCGGAGTTTAAATTTGTGATAAAGTCTCTTTTTATATTATTTGAAATAGGAACCTGATAATTTAAAGGGAATGATTTGGAAATCTAAGCAATCTTTAGAAATAAATGTAACAATTTTATTTGCATAAGAGATGGGGAAATTGAGGAATGAATTTGACGGTGAGCGGTGACTGGCTATTATGGAGGAATTATTGGTTGAGATTTTAAAATAACTTTTTTGGAATTTAATTTTGTGGGCACATGGTCATATGTTTTAATCCGTATATTTTATATGGACACGATGGATGACGATTTGAGACTGTAGTCTGACAAGTGTGAATGTGAATGAAATATTTTCGAGGGCAAAAGTTTTCCGCAGCGTGACAGTTTTGAAAGTATGACTTTATTTGCGGATTTGTTTTGGGGAATACGACGTATCACACAGGATGTATATTTCATGTGTCGAAAATGAGTGAGCTTGGTTGAAAGTGATGTAAGTACAGGAAGGTTTTGGATTAGTGGTTGGTTCTCTTCAAAGGGGTTTTATGTTTTGAAGTGTCAAGTCAGTGAAATATGCAAAACTAAAACCCTGTTGTTACACGCCTGGCTGGTTGCACGCGTCCTGCCCTTTTAAAACCGACCTATGCTCACTCATGCATATTTTGGAAAAGCCAGGAACTAGGAACTGTATACATGCAGAGAGTTATACTACAGTACTTTGGCCCCTCTCTCACTCGCTCTGCTCTGGTTTCAAACATATGAATGCCAAAGGTTTTTGAGGCGGACACAAAGGTTAAAGAAATCTCTTGATAAAATTTACTTAAGTTGTTGATTACCATTTGAATTCATTTGGAAGTCGTGGTTTTGCTTGTTGGAGGGATTGAGCTAATACTAAACAGAGCTGTCAGCTCAATCTGTTTAGGATATTGACAACGGAGACTGTGTGAATCGTCCTTGATTAGAAATCACAACAAGTTTCTCATCTCAAGTGCTCATCACCAGCTCACTGTCTCCACTTTATCATACTTGTATTTTAATTGAGTTGTATCGAGGTTTTGTCAGCAGGCAAAAACGCTCTCCCAATGGCTAAATGAATATACACATTTGGCCTTTCCATCACTACCACACAGCATACGACCCTTGTCAACTTCTCATTAAAGAACCACTGCCCACCGTCTCCACTTATTATCAAGTGCATGTAGCTTTTAAATGGGAACCTTAACGCAACTTTTGTAACATACTTAATAACGTAGATATTTTTTAGCATTTCAAAATAACTCAGTCAGTTTCAATTGGGAAAATGTTGAAATACCCGAAAAATATCGCTGATAATTTGTTATTAGCGTACAATAAGTTAAAAATTACATTTTTTCCCATTTAACTTCCGATACTGAAATTTTTTACCCATGAATTTTAACTTTTGTTATTGCAATTTTAAAACTTTTGGATAACTTTTTTGCAAGAAACCAATTTAAGACTTTATCTTGAAAAACTAAATTATTTATGTAAAAGAAAATCGTCTATAAAGTATCGCCTCCTTAAATATTCGGCGATTATTTATAGGATAAAATACCATGGAAAAAATCCTTTGAGAAATGTCATCAAGCTTTTATCCACATAATTTTCATTGAAAATGAAAATTTTCCTTGGTATTCTTTGACCCTGAAAAACTGGTTCAGATTCTCAATTACAGATATATATGGATGGAACAAAAGTGAAAATCCTGTTAATTAATCAAAGCCGTATTATGATATTGAATTAGTTTTGAATCTCCCCTTGACTCAACGTGGATATGAGCGTGTGTGCTATAGTTGTGAGTCTGTGTTTGCATGTCCACAGATTGAATTCAATGAGGAAATAATAATGCGCAATGTAATAATAGTAAAAGGGAAATAAATCCCCGGACTATGTTTTCCCTTTGAATTAAAGGTTAAATAATGGGCAATAAACTATGTATAGAGTTAAATCCAACTTTAATGAGAATTTCTATTGGGTCCTGCTCTAACCTTACCAATTATATTTTTCAACCTCGAAAAATGTCATCTCTCTCGCTCTCACAGTTCTCATTTCTAGGAATAACTGTAAAGGAAATTCAATATTAAATTGTATATGCTACTACAAGGAGAGATCTGGGGGTGATGCTGAAATCTATAGGGTTTTTCCACGAAAACGTATACGGCAGCGTATAAGAGCCAGAGTTGTAATGTAAATGTCCGATGGATTATCTATTTTTGTCACACAATATTTTTTTTATTACATTAAAACAGGAAAGTTTATTTTTTATAACGAAAACATTAATACTGATTTTGTCAACTCACCTTATATCTTTAGCCTAACCTTATGCGAACGTACGTTAAATGGATTTTTAAAGTAATACTAAACTTACGTATTACACACATGTACAACAATCATCATTTTTTAGTTACTCCTACAATTCTCTTTTAACTTTTAACAAAAAGCTTGGAAATTAATTCCTCACTAAATTACATTACATTCCTTATTTTACAGTCTCTCTACCTTTTACGAAGAACTTTTCCTCAAACGTTTACAGTCACACACAATCTTTCAGAACAATTTCTTGTAATTTGTTTTTTTTACAATTTTTCTCATACAATAATTTTTATCAGCACTTCTTTCCTCCTCGCTATAATTTAATCAAGTAGCCATTTCGAAGGTTCCAATCAAGAAGGAAAAGTCTTTAAAAAAGTAAATAACAAATCTCAAAGGATATTTTTTAAGGTTAATGCTCAGACATAAAAATTAGGATCCTCTCAAGACACGACAAAAAGTTTCACAGTCAATTATTGCTCCTGCAAATAATACGAAATTCTACGTTTTGGATCATATAAGAAGGGAAAGGGTGGGCATTCAAAGCTATTGAGACCGCAGTAAAAAACGGTATTGACGGAACTTTACAGATCCTCTCACCCTTATACTCTTATATATGGAGGAGGGTATGGGAAAGGGCAAAGTTTGAATGTCTAGGATATAGTAATAGTTGTATTGAGTTGAGTTGATTTGATTCCGGTACATTGTAAAAACAATGAAACTTTGTCTGGATACTCGGTTCCCTCATCCCATGATGAGCGCATTAAATGAGAGGAGCGAAGTAGGTGAATGGCTATTGAGAATAAAAATGAGTAATAATTATTGTGAGGGTGAAATGCTTCCATAAACATTCAATTTCATTTAACTATTCAATTATGTACATATTTATGGGAAAGAAACCTCATAAAAACCTTATAATAGACACGGGAGAGATTATGTATGTACTTATATATATTTTTTATATCCTATTACAAACTCCCTCAACATCTCCGATGTACTTAAGCAAAACGCAGAGAGAAAGAGAGAACTTACCTCATTAAATAACACTACCAAATATACATTCAAATAAACTGTATTTAGTTAAGCTAAATACTTACATACGGCTCAATACAATTTACATACACTTACTATACACTACCCACTATACCTCCATAGCGTCTTAAATTCAATGACATAAAATTTGCCAACTTTTTTTAATTTTAACTTTATATTGCAGTTTACATTTACATATTTTTCCCTAAGTGAGTAATTTCTACTCCTCTTCTTGCATATGTAACTCGTGCTATTTCCACAATCATTAATTGTTAAAGGAGTACACAGCTCTGCTCTGACTAGCTAACGTCTATTGAAGAATATGTACGGTTTAATTTGAGGAAATTTTATTTGATTCCTTGTCAATAATTATTTTAGTAATATTATTTTTATTTTTACAAAGACGGGGTACGTTACAAAGCAGAAACTTGTACTTGCATGTTATTTTTAAATTCAATCTATTACAAGGGTTTTTAAACATCATGTCATGGTCAAAAAACATGGGAAGTTCAAAGCTAGGAAATTCCCTCGTTACTTTATCAATGCATGTAGTGTGACAGTGCTGTATATTGTAGTATGCAATGCTGAATTTAGGGGGCCGGAGCTGGAAAAGAAGATGGGAAGGTAAAGTTAAAAGGCGGAAAAGAAGTGTGAAATGAGATTTTTGGAGATGTTTGGTGGGCGCTGGTTAGTGTGTTTGTGTGAGAGTGAATGAAGACGAAGTAAGGAGAAAAGTAGACAGTAACAATTGGTTGGAAAGGAATCCGGTGGCTGGTTGATAACATGTAGTTACTCGGAGTATGAGGCCCTATCAGAGCCGGAGCAGGAGGTGGGAGGAGTTCCACTCTCTCGCTCGATTGTATTCCCATTGTCATGCTGAGTACCAGGTGTTTTGGGACTTAGATGAAGACTGCCAGCATGAGCGAGAGGTAAGCCATTGCCGGCCGGATGTTGGCCATGATGATGTCCTAGATTGAGGGCTGTGACGAGCGGGAGCGGGGAATTGGAGTAGAAGTCCCCAGGCCGATGAAGCCCTGGAAGGGAGTAGGGGAGGAGTGAGGGAATAAATCGTCGATTAGCAGGATGACTGTGGTTGAAGCGGGCAGCCGCGGCTGCAGCATAAGGTCCAAATAATGAGAAGTGTGGAGGACTTTCATGAACAACGGCTGGACTAGTCTCTCGGATATTATGGTCATGATGATTGTTGGAGGATGAGTAATTTTTCCCATAAATATTCTTTTCATAGCCATGCTCCATCTTATGAGCGTCCAGAGCCAGATCCATGGCTCGTGTGGGTGAGTACGAGCGATTGACCACGTTGGCCCTGGAAGAAGGGAAGTGATTCTGACTCTGTTGACTCTCCACATCGGCGGCGAGTAAAACCTCAATGGCTTTGAGAACATCCCCTGCTGTTTTGTGAAGGGCCGAGTCAATTTCTGATCTCCTTTTGGTAGGGAACACACGTATTAAAGTCTCTACTGCTGGGGAGTAGGGGAGAGAGGCTTTGTCGCTCCGATACATCCCACCCATCGGGACATGATGATGGTAAGGATGCTGATCTCTATGTTCCCGACTCTTACTACCTGTCGTCCCAGAAGGTTTCATCATCCGATTCACATGTCGACCTACCCGAAGTCCTTCAGCGGCTAATGCTCTCAAATAGTCCTCTTTCCCTGCCGGAGGACTCTCCTCAGTTTCCTCCCCACTGTCCCCATCGTCCATGTCCGGAAGATCCGGGGGAGGGGAGGACTCCACATCTTTCTTCCCTTGTCTTTTACTGGAGGAGGAGGAGGAGGATGTGGGTAGTATAATGGGTGGGGTGGTCGTGTCGTGATATGGGCTAGTGTTGATACTATGAAGGTCAGACTGGGACATGTCCACGATGTTATTCTCCAAATCCGGGCTGCGGGAGTCTTCCTCATCTCTCTGAGAAAATTCTTGCTTCACTTCACAGGAGTAACCAATATTCTCCTCTCCGTCTGTATTCTCCTCATCGCTATCCAGCTTTTGTCTCTTCGACTCTACAATCACAACCAGTACAATAGCATCATTCAGACCTACGTATATGTACCAAGTATGCATTATCCCTTTTATATTACAAGTCTTTTCCGCCCAAAGAGTGACGGAATGAGTGTCAAGAATGTACCGAACAATCTCTCTCACTCTCTGTCTCTTTCTCTCCTCTCTCTCTCGCTCTCTACAATACAGCTCTTGACTATGTCTAAAATCCTAATTACATTTCAATAATCCTGTTTTTAATTGAGTTTCACGTTGCGACCGCTCCCAATCACTCCTTTTGTTCCAGTCTCTCTTATTCCTTCTGTTTTGTACAGAACGCTTTTTCCATTTCCCCCTTTCATTGGATGAACCCTCAACTCCGACAGGACACACAATGCTCATTGTTACTCAAAATAATTCATTTTTTTAACATTCCTTAGGATATGTTGTACGCCCAACATTTTCTCTTAATCCTTTTCTATTTCTCTTCCAAATCTTCAGCTAAATCTTACAAGGAATTCACACAAAATTCTTCCTTGAAAAATCCCAAGCCAACACTTCCTTCCTGAACCTATCATTTAATGTACCCGGAAAGATTCCAAACATTTTAGGAATCAAATCCGACAATTTTACTCAGCCCAGGAATTACTCCAGAATTAAGATGATACTATATCAACTAAAGACACATGAAGCGATTCATTTCAATTCTTTTCCAAAAGTTTACTAAATAAGTAAGAAGCGATGTCAGAAGATGAATCAGTTTTCTTTTAAATTATGTACTAAATAGCAAAATAACTAAGAAGCTAAATGTAGTACTAAAAACCTCAAACTGATGCAATAATTTACCTGCGCTAACATATTCGGTTATAGTCTGACAAAGAAACGAACCCAGTTACAGGCGAATAAAGCGAATTTTACAATAACAACTGAAGTTGGTTGCTGGAGCAGATTTTTAGTTTCACAACCGCGAGCGAAAATAGAGTTTTTGCGGATAAAACATGATACAGTCCATCATAAATTATGGTATTGCTGTGGGGGAAACTCTTGTGACTCACAAATTAACTAAGGTGGAAACTGCATCAAAAAACAGCATATGATGCGATATTGAGTAAAGAAAATGAATTTAGTATAGGATTCGGTCTCTAAGAAAAAATGAATTTCTCAGGCTCTTTACAAATGCAATTTCTCTTCGTAACAGAAGAATAGGAAGAATACTTTGTAAACCCTTAAATAGAGATCTATTTAAGGTCGGCCCATTTGGTCTAAAAATTATTTTTGCTGTAAGATATTGGAATATTCACTACCAAAAGGTATTCGATAAGTATTGACCTGTTGGACAAACTTGTAAGGGCTAGAGTTCAGCAACGAACACTACAGCTTATTTGATTTTAATAAAGTTCATTCAAAGCTTGTGGATTTCTTAATATTGTATAGAATGCTACTGTAAACAAAAATGTGACTGCATGATGGAGGGTCATGTCGGTCAATAAACGAGCATAAGTCAATATCAATAGAAAAGGAACTGATCTTTAGGATACAGCAAAGGTTTCACTACTACTACTGGGTCAGTAGAAATGGTATATGGCTGAAAAATAATTAAAATCGATAGGAATCTGTGTGTGAGTGAGAGAGAGAGAGAGAAAGGCAATGATAAACTAGCATCATAAATCCGCCCGTTTAGATAATTAATTTTCAACTTGTATCAATGATCCCTGGATAGGGTGACTAGATCAACTAGAATCAACTCATAACCGAGGGAGGGTGAAATCTATGCAAATTCACAGTACATCTTTTATTATCTCCCTCAACATAATACATACCTCCTCTCACTCTATCTCTCCGCACCCGCTAACATACGAGGACAGGAAAGTAAATGAAATGAGGTTGGAAAAAAGAGGGATACTCTTTTCATACCCTTTTCTATGTACATGTACAGTAACTAAGCAACTGGTTTCACATCACCAACCAAGTACCACCGTACTTTTGAAATAGGTAAGTAATGCACATGCATCCTGCACTTGCATACATATATAACGCGGTAATAATGAAAACAAAGTGGTAAGATAGAATTATATGAGAATTGTGCAGGACACCTACCCCGAAGGGGTTGAGCATGAATAGCTCTGAGTTACTCACATTAAAACCAATATATTATGTACATTGTGATAATGTCTAAATCCAGCCGATCATCTCATAGGAAATACACACGCTATTTTTTATGCAAATCTATATACATAGCTATTTAATACAGATGCATCTCTGCTCTGTATGTGTTGCAATACTTGAAGAATAGAAATTGAATTTCATTGTGTGTCTTTCGGGTGACTTTGATTCTTTTTCCACCAATGAGTCCAGCCATGGCTTTGGAATGCAATATATTGAAATTGAAACTTGATGCTTTTGTGAAAAAGAAAAAAAAAGTTTAACTGAAAAGCTTTCAAGTTTACTTATTCAAAGTAACAACGCTATATAGTGTCAAAGCTTAGGAATTGTACATAGGGAGTGACTAAACCTCTCGCAACATTATCTCTAAAGCACGTCTTCCCTCCTCCGCCAACCCCTTCAAACGGATTGGAAGACACAAACCAGAAAAAAATACTCGGAATTTCTCAATGAAAATCCATCTTAGATTACTCTTTCAAATCTTATTCCCTCACTTCTCCCAACTCATATGCCTTCTTCTCTCGCAACAATTTCTTTTCATCCCTTTATCCATCCTGCTTTTTTGTCAATTTTTTCTCACAAATTTTGTATTCCATAAAATAAACTAAAAAGAATAAATTCTAAGTAATTGTTTTTGAAGTAGCAATAAGAACTTGTGTCTATACAATTAAAAATACAGAATCAAATCAGACTTTTTATCTCCTGCAAACTTCCACCCGAGTCATGTTTCAAGGGAAGAGTGAAAGGAGAGGAAATTAAGCTTAAAGAAGTTGTGAGAGAGAAAGATTGAGAAAGGCGGTTATTTCAAGGAAACTATGCAGAAAGTTCAAATTGTTAGAAAGTAAGGAATGAGAAGAAAAATAAAGCCTATTTACAACAAATATACACTTGAAGGAGTCAAGTTCTTTGAACTCCTCATCCCTTTGATGTTTTTTTTTTACCTGACATCCTTATGTTTTTCTTCAAAAAAAATATCCCAGTCACAATCAAACAACTTATGATGATGGGAAATACGATGAGGAAAAAAACTAATCTAATTGTGAAAGGAAGTGTCCTTGAGATAAAATTCCAACACAGTAATCAATCCCACAAAGGAAATCTCTATTGGCTCACTATTGACAAAATAATGAAATTTGCCAGGTTCTTCAGCTCTCTTATGAGAACTGAATATGTACATAAATACATATTAGATAAGTGAGAACAGGGAGGACGATTCAGAGTAACTTGTATAGGATACTAAAAGATTATGTATGAGATAAAATAGTCGAGAAATTGAGTGAGAAGAGGAGGATAATCTCAAATAATGAAATGTAATAAGCATTACTGCGACAGACAAAGAGGTAATATATAATCCGGCTACGACACATTCTCTCTCACTCATTGTACTCTCAATGAACAAATTCTTTCTTTCTGCATTCATTCCATCCAAGAAGGAGAGAATGGTGAGCAATTTGGGTGTGTGTATATAGGAACTAGAAACTCCAACCTCCTATCAACCATGGATATGTCACAGTGTCATATTGCCATGTCCCTATGGAGTTCACTCAATCCCATGTACATACCTATTTTCCTACCATATGGAAATCTACAAGGGAAAAAGGGTCCTCCTCCACTTCCATATTAATAATTTTACATACAACTCTACCATAAAACTTCCCTTCCTTTAACACACTCCTCTACTACTCATACATATATAGGACCTACCAAACTGCATAGAAAAATTCATGAGAATTAAATAGGCTGAATTTCTACACACATACTTATGTACACCCGCTCGCTATACATTACTCTTAGAATTATTAAGCTGAACCTATCCAGAACTCTAATCCCTGACGCCTGGCACACACCCACGCACCTCTCAATTTCATCCCTCAACCTCCCTCGTCCAACCATCAATCATCAATTGACATATGAATTTGTAATAAAATCCTGGAAGAATAGAAAAGTTTACAATAATTGTCTCTCCATTGAAAAATCCCTCTGTGAAACTAACAATAGTTAATTGCTACTTCCTTTTTCATCATATTGGAGGAGAATGCATACATATATTTTTGTTATACTTCTCGGGGAGTGACATCATGTTTTATTCCCAAATTTAACGAGTAAATTGTGAAATTTACTTGTACTTTCTCAAATTTCACACACCTAGGATTATGGGCCAGCTTTTACCTTAAAAGAGAGGTTATTTTAATATGATACTGTGTGTGAGTGCTTATAAATTGGAACAATTCCCTTGTCCTGTCAATGGTCCATAGAAAAGAGAGATAAATGGTTCGTTTCTGTGAATAAAGGCCCAAGAATAAAATGTTATTTCAAGAGCGAGAGAGAGAGATGCTATTGAATTCTTGGGTATAATTTCATTATAAGGAAGGATAGTGTTAAAAAAATTAGGGAACTGCTCCCCAAAAGGAATTAATTATTATTGAAGATGAATTCTGTGTAGATGGTTGCTGAAGGATAGATATGATTTAAATGGCTGTGGAAGATTGGCCTTTATGAATGGACATGGGAGAAAAGAGAGGAAAGTGTGGATTTGATGGAGGTTGAGACAAAAAATGTCAGATGCAGATATCCACCCGCTCGTATAATAAGTATAACATTTCTATGGAAGTTTCAACCCAGAAACTTATTGATAATAAATTAACAGTTTTCAAACTTCCAATGGAAAAGTATCATTGTTCTTACAATTGAACTTCTCTTTGGAGACATTTCATAGTAAAATAGTTCAAACTGTTCAAAGATATTTTCACAATAAGTAACTAACTAAGTATAAATGTAGGAAACCCTGGCTCTTTCCCCATTCAATTACTAATCGTTTCAAATGTATATTGTTTCCAAATGAATATGTATGTATGTATATTATCAATGGGACATTATTTGTTCAGAATCGTACCGGCTGGATCATTTGGAGAGTGAATGGATGAAAAGTTTCCTTCTTATATAACATTTTATTTAATATTAGTTTTTTTGTCCGAGTTGTAGCACACATCTAATTTCCGTCGACCTTTCTAGGATACTTAAGGACCACCCAAAAGAACCACCAGCATGTAAGTAAATGGGTACTTCTTGAGCAAATAGTAGTGGTAGAGATGAGGAGATGTCATGTACTTGTATAATGTGCTGGACAAGGTACTTAACTTTTTTAGTCCTCTCAATTTTCCCATAGCATAGTTATAAACTCCTGAATAAATACTCTACAAGTGGATCTCACAGGGGTGGCTCCCTTCAACTTGTAAGTTTTACGTGATGCTTCATGTGTACTTTATCAATAGACCTGACTTTTGACTGTTGCAGCAGTTTTTCACTGTAACTGACTCACCAGTTGATTGGAAGGCCATAATACACAATTTCAAATTTGCTACTACTACTACTCAAGGGGTTCCGGTCGTAATTTAATATCTACTTTTTTTTTATTTAACTGTTCCGGAGAAGAATTCTCAGCCGGTCGCTTTACAAATTCGGAAAAATTGAATAATTAGTACTCACGGCTGTTGGAGATACTTATTTTGACAGATATCTTCGTCATTATTATATTTTTGGGGTCATATGTATTTATTTGAATGGTAATTTCATTGTGATGTTCACTCTTACAATTAATCAATCATGCTCTTTATTTTAGCTTGACGAAGTAATTTGAAGCGCTTCACTAGCCAAAAAATACCGAAACCAAATCTTGGCGCTAGTTTTTTTGGAGATTGATTTCATTGGTGTCTATAAATGTGGGTTAAATTGACAATTAGGGTTCGAAATAGGTAAAATGAAATAGTTTGTGAATTCATTTCACATGGGCTGTATAATGTTCCTAGGCAGTAAATAAAAATTTTCTTAAATTAATTTTTTGTCTTTATAAATTGATCCAGTAGTTCTTCCACTTGGTGTATGTAATAAACATTTCATTTTTAAATTTCTAAAGCTTCCTTTGATTTATACCATTTTTTCTGTAATGCAAGACTCACGAAAGTATGATCACTAAATGATGCGTAAATGATTGTTTGAATAATTTGAATAGAAAGATTAGTATAGAAACGATCTAAACTTGCTAGCGGCTTGTGTCGTTGTGTCCATGTGTACCCCATTGTATCATATCTGTTCTGCCGGGATGTATTATTCTGGACAGACCTTTTGTTGCTCGATAAGATACCACGAGACAGATTGAGACCCCTGTCTCGGTTGTGACCGAGACAATGTTAATCAAATGGGTCTTGTTAACAACGATACAGGGTTTTTTTTGTCCCGTGGTATTTTATCGAGAAACAAAAGGTGTGATTCTGGATGTATCTACTAAGACAAAATCTGAGATAATTTTTAATATACCGTATTTTAATTTTTTCTGTATTCCTTTGAGTCTGTGTCCTCGTTGTGGACATAATTCCACTCTCCGTGTAAAACTACTTTCGCTTCTTAATGCATTCAAAGTTTTAACTAACATAGAAAAAATGCATTTCAGTGTTATGTAATGACTTGAACATAAAATATATTTATTTCAGTTCCTTATGTGCGATGTAGTATGGAAGTTAGTATAGATTGAAGAGTAAAAAGGAAAAATAATGATGAGCCTCTACTGATCACGTGGGTGAAAAATGAGGAGATAATAGGCTAAGGTTCCAGTTGGAAACGACAATGGTGTTTTCCTCGCCATTTAGTTTACCTAAGACCTGAGTGTGAAGTTTGAATGCAGGAGAGAGAGAGAGAGAGCGGTATAAGTTGAGGGAAGTTGTGAGTATAGACGGAATTAAGTAGAAAATCTAGCAAATTAATTATCCTGGGGGTTCTTGGCTTGACGGGTTGCCTTTTATGGTCCTTTTGACTCTACAATCCCGCGATCTTCACTTTCACTTAGAGCTCGATGACTCCAAAATGAGAAATGTATTAATGATACTCAACCTATACAGCTCGAGCTCACCCTTGTCATCCGCTCCGGATTGTTTCCATATCCTCCTCCTCAACTCACTACCTTCCACAACCTCGAAAACACATTTCAAACCACTACACATCACACTTATCCCCCGCTATCCCTTATGTCTCTACCAATTCTTCAATTTCATCCATGATCCAAATACACATTTTTAGCCCTTAAAAAATTAATCTAAATCCACTACAATTAAGACCACACCTTAATTTTCAAACCTCCCAAGTCTAATTCCCAAAAAGGTACGACAACTCCCTGGAACACAGGCAAACAGTAAAAACATGGCAACTTGGTTTTGTTTGAAGAACTAATAATAAAATCCCTCGCCAAATGAGACTTGGGATGTTTTTAAATTTAATAATAATATTAATGGTGGTGAAATAATGGCGTGGATCCTAGAAAATTTCACACTTTGGGGAGTTGTCATTGAAGCTATCAGATCAAGAGACTCCCACAGGTGATTTACTAGGCTATAACAGGCCTGTTATTAGTAAAGTGCTAATATAACTGGGAGATATCAAGCCCTGCTAATGCTACAGCAATTGAAGTGACGGCGATAATGGGGCGTAAAAACATCTCTGCATTGTAATTTAATAATTACTCGGTAATTAAGTCAAGACCTGAAATTTACATGTGTGTTGTTATGGACATGTGACTGTTTGTACTTGAGAAATAGGAAAAGCAATGGGAATTAGCTTTATATATAAAGGCTGTGTAAGTATGGAAACTCCTTAAGAGTTGTCGGTAGGGAAAGTTATGGCTGACATTGGAAAATGGTATAATTACTTTTGAATTAATAGATATCGTTTGCATAGAGTGAGATGGAGAGAGAGAGAGAGAGAGAAAACTCAGCATGGAGTGAGGTGGAAGTGAAAAGTGAGATAATAAATGTTAAAAGGCAGCACTGGCTTCTCTCACCATTTCCCTCTGTGACTGTCATCAAGAAATCTTGCTCATTCCATAAAACAAGCCTTAACTTTATAAGTTAAACTCTCTATATTGAGGAAATATCACATCCCCTCCCCATATCGGAATTTTTCTCGTAATTTCCTCTCGTATTTCTGTCTCGAGACTTTTGTTCCGATAAAATAAAGAGGAGAGGGAAAAAAGCTTATAGGGAAAAGGACAGGAGATTCTTCACCATTTTTTATTTTTAAAAGGCCAGAGATATATTTTTCCTCCAATGACATTAGCAATGCGGTTGCTTCTTCTTCTTTTTCGTCCTTTTGCATGTGGCATATTTGGCATCCTCTGTTTATAATTTGACTCTGGAACCCCCTTTGGTGTTCTTTTATTTATATATATACATTAAAGCTATATGAATGTATGATAAATTTATACATATAACTACCCCGTGCATCACTCCTATATTCATATGACTTTTTTTTTCATTCCTCATCACGATGCGAGTTCATACTTCAAGTCGATTAATGTATTCAAATCCAGAGGTTTATCCAGCATATCTTCATTATTACACTCGAAGAATTTCCATTTCAAAAGTAATATCATTTAATTTCAACTTGCTGGATTCACTTGGTCATGGATATCCATTAATGGAGTTTCCACATTTTTTTTGTATACATACTCTGTCATACTTTCCTCTCCTTTCAATGACTCTACACAACTTTCACCCTTTTTTTTATCATTTTTCCCTTCTTCCTCTATTTCTTGTCAGCATATTATTTGTTTCGGGCACAGAATTCTTGGATCATACTCATCTCTTATATTACACTCTCGATACTTAGCCTCCCCCATTAAGCTTTTTCCACATCTCCTTCCCTATTTCATAAACTTCTAACTTGGACTAGAAGGAAAAACCTTTTGGCCTCTACAAATGGGTTATTTCTTAAAGAGCAGGAACCATTCCCAAGAAATATAGGGGCGCCTTAAGAGAGAGACTTCGGTCCCATTTGTATATATACATAGATATTTTAATGCTTTAAAAATATCTTCCAATGACACAAATATAATTAAACCCTGTGTTGCAAGTAGAGCGAGTAAATATTTTTTACACACAAATCGAGTCATGGTAAGTCAAAGGTACATAAAAAATTACATGATGCCAAAGTGAAGGCAGTACCTTAGTTCACATGAGGCTAAGGTACGCTTTACTTTAATAGCACTAGCGTGTAGAGGTAAACCCCGACAGTTGAGGCCTCAATAGAGTCCAAACCTCTAGGAAAAACCCATGCCTACTGCAACAGCTGGGGAACATCCTCAATTATAGAAATACCAATGCAAAAGGATAATATAAAATATCCGAATTTAATGAAGGAATTGGATACTCTTGCGGGAGGTGTGGCGATAGGTCATAAAGTAAGTGGAGGGTTGAGGATTAAAAAAAAGTTGATGGGAAAGAGTAGAGCAGAGCAGAGGGTGAAATGGGATGGAGGTGGACGAAGTACAAGTGACGTAGTCGTGAGTATGTGGGTAATAGATGTTTGAAATGGAAAAAGTAGAATGTTGAATGGATAAAATGATGAAACGAATATTGTCGTAGTTGAGTGAATTCTTTGCTGAAAGTAGAAGTAGAAGAAGAAGAGTTGAGAACGTGAAAGGATTTGTGAGAAGGAATGGGTGATATTGTTATCACGACAAGAAATCCAAAGCATCTCAATATTGAATGGGGCGTAGTATGTATAATGGTTTAAGGATAAGAGAAATCCTCTCATTCTCTGGCTCTCATAGAACGTGTGTGTGTATGTGTGTGTGTGTGTTCTAAAGGCAGTAGATTTTGCACCTTTTTTCCATGGAAAAGCATACCAAGCACATATCCTTTCCGCTACTACCACCTTCCACATTAATAATACTCCTTAAAGCTGTCTCCATAGGGGAAAGTCTTTATAAAGTCATTCTCCTTGTGTTTCAGTCCAGACTTGATGTGTGTGTGTGTGTGTTTCATAGTATAAAAGTGCTTTGACACAACTATTTCATACTTAGTCTCCTCTACGCTCTCATACCTCCCATTCTATTACATCAAATGGTATCTTTAATAGGTACTCCTTTCCATAGAATAAAATGCTCACCTTCAAACGTGAAGGCATTTCCTGCCACTATCTCTCTCTCACTCTCTCTCGAGTCTCTTTTCGGAAGAAGTAAAATAAGAAATGTTCTGAGTTTCTTCTACTACTGCCACCACTTTATGTACATCCAACAACTGCCCTCAATACACCGAGCATTCTACTACTTTTACCAATCGTGTCATATTATTGTGTTTCACTATTTCTATATTATTACCATTATCCCACTAGACTGACTTGGATTCCCTCAAAATTACTTTTCCTCCACTATTTTTCGCTCCTTCTGCAATCATATCCTTCCTCACAACATACTTTCTCACAGCTCCAAATTCTACTCCCACATTTCTCTCCCAACAACTCACCGCCACCATCTCTCACACATTAAATTCTACTCCTAACTCGATGTAACACTACAATATATATACGTAGCCTCTCCACAAATAAATACATACAAAAAATTGTCCCTCAATATACAAAATGTATGTATAAAAAACATTTTAAACCCCGACGATTTTTTCAATCCGCCAATTTGCAACAACAAAAATTAGAGAATGGATACGAAATAAATAAGAGAACAAGTAGAAATTCTTGAAGGAAGAATTTCCAAATGCAAATGACTCCACTTGAACATGTAAAATCAGCGATAGCTTCTTGGGAAAAGGTAAGCAGAAGTCAGTGCAATGCACTTAAAATCTCTTGCTTTAGTACAAGCTATTTTCAACGTGCAAATGAGACATGACTGTGCCACGATCTGAATAAATATTTATAATATTTGCATATATGTACATCTAATGGGGACGGAAGAAATCCCATCTCTTGCTCCTGGTCAGACAAAAATCAAAGGGTAGGAAATATTTAGAGGAGGAAAATACTGGGGGAGCAACTGCATTGTAATAATTTAATGCGACAGTGTATAATATACCTTTTAAATGAGAATGTTGACAATATTGACAAATAGGAATAGTAATATTAATTATTAGCTTGAGTCAACTGCTGCTTGTGAGTCAAGAGAGAGAGAGAGAGAGCTGGGATTGTGAGTGAAGTATAGCTTTGACTTCGAATGACAAGGCTCTAGCTGATTATTAACAAGATGTAAGAAAAAAATTCAATTGCAATTGAATAACAATGACAAGGCACGAGTTTCAATTATGGCAATATGCTTGATAATATAATAGTGAGTAAATTATAAAGAAGAAAAAAATACTACTAAACTAAGGGGTCTACGCCAGGAATCATCATCAGAATGACTAGGAGAAGAGAATAAGGGGGGAGCACCTGAAAAAATATCGAGTGTAATGGACGGCACGCCAAGGAATAATGCCCCTCAAGTTTAACATTTCACCACTTAGATGCAATTAAATAGAAACGAGAAATCAAAGAGTATAACTACTTGACGATGTACTTGAGCATGGGCTACAGTACTTCTAATACAAGGGATGACTTTGTATTTACTAAAAAGAGAATAACTCTCCTCTAATTTACCACACAAGGTGGAGGCATGAGGGATTTTACGGCCTCCAACTCCTCACGTATCTATACTATATACTACTCCTCAGCTCTTTATGTGTCCGGGTGGAAGGGTAGGTTAAGCAGTGAGGGCTTTAGTGATAAGTCATTCACATTATTATTCCTTGATAAAAGCTAAACATTTTTTCAAGATGTACATTAACAACTTGTATAAAGAGGAGAAATAAATAAATAGAAAGACTGTCGACTGAGTCAATGAGTATTTGAAACGTTAAATTTTTCATTATATATAGCAACAACCCATACGGCCATTGGCATTCAATTGAAATGTTGTTACGTGTCTACTTAATAACTATATATACTTTAGTGTTGCATATAAGTACGTACCCCTAAAAAACTCTATTGAGGTACTTATTTACTCATTCACCATCTCTTTGTATCTTTCAGAGAGAGAGAGAGAGAGAGAGCTTGAAAAGTGAAATACTTGTTGGTAGAGGGTGAATCTTTAGTTTACGAACGTACTTATTTATGTATGTACATTGATAGGTTGAAAGGCTCAATGGTAAGTTTATATGGACGAACCATTAGTGAAGATACTCAAGTACGCAACATTTCTAAAGACTCAATTGCACATTCTAAAGAACCCCTGGATTATTATTATTATCATTATGATTTAGTCTTCCACAACTGTAACTCCAAGCTTTTGAGTTTTATTTAGCATGATTATCATTATACGTGGGCTCTTTCTATCTTCAGCACTAGTTTTACTATCTTTCTTTTTTCCCTCCTGCACTACTCCAGCCTACCTACTTTTTATAAGTGCGTTTTTTCTAGGTAGCAGGCTAAATTAAAAAGGCTCCCAAAACTTGCAAAGACTTTTGGAGAAGGTGGCAGGATCTCCTCTCCTTTTTTAACATGTACTCCGTGCATTTATTAATACACTATATTATTATTTGTATATATATATTTATTTGAATTAATAGCCAAGCTCTGGGACTTTGATTTACTATTCAAGATTTGAAGATCCGAGAAAATACATATTTAGCTGAAGAATTTAGATAGAGGATGAATAATACATTTGTATATACAGAGTCTCTGAATCGCTCACTGTAATTTCTCAATGGATGGAACTAATGTATAGAGACTGGGATGACACATAATAAAGGTATCCATCATGTTGATCTTCAGTGATGTGATCCGTCACTCTTGTTTACCCTGCCATTAGTTACTTGTTGACATTTCAGAGTCTCCCCCCAGACTTTACAAACATAACCTACATACTTTAAAGCTAAACTTTACCCATCCCTGGTTTTTCTCACATGCTCTTTCTTTCTTACAATTGCAAATCAACGGGTCTCCTTTCAAACTGTTCTTTTTCCCTGAGTATTATTTCAACTTGACATTTTGTATTTGGTTAATTTCTTTGACATGTTACTCCTTGGGAAAACCTCTATTAAATGCATAGGCTCAATTCATAATCCGCTTCCTTCCTCTCAGGCCACGCTTTTACTGGAAGTGATCAAGTGTTGGAAATCCGTCTTAACTATTGCAACTACACTTGACAATAACATGTTTTTATGGAATTAAAACCCTTGAAATTTCCAAAATCAATTGGTTTGTTTTTTCTAGGTTTGTTTCTGTATATTCATACCTACCGGTCAAGATGGGATTTGGCTAGGAAATATAGCGGTAAAATGATCTTCACAAGCACAATGGCTTTGAAGTACAGTACGTAGCAGTTGTATTTAAATCCCCCCAAAAAATAAGAACATGTCAAAAGTCAGCAATTCTACTTGTAAATGTGTCTTTAGCTTTATCTTTTAAATTTGCTATTAACTTTCGGTCCAGATTTTTTCCTTAGGTCCATTTATCATTTTAACACTTGCCTTCTTGTGGGATTTAATTGGAGATTCAGACATTTAATGCTTTTATTTTTACACACCAGTGTAAGTGAAATCAGCAGTTCAGTTCCATTGAATTTCCACCAGCTTATTCTTTTGGAAAGGAAATAAGGATATGTAACATGTATAAGGAAGAAGTGAAAGTTGAGCTGGAGTGTGCAAACTTCCAGGAGAAGAGGGAAAAACCATGGAATCCTGTAAATGGCTCTTGTCCAGTTATATACATACTGTTGTTGAAGCTGCTTAGCCTTTTTATGAAAGAGGGCTCGACAGTGTTGGTACTAGTCGAGAGTCAAAATGATTTATTAGTGGGTATGGAAGGGGCTGCTCAAGTGTCTGTTGAGTGGAAGAAGTTTATTGTGACCCAGCGGTCAAAATATAGGATTTACAATCTATCTAGTATTTCCTTTTTTCTCTCTCTTCCCTGATTCTTCGCCTATGAACAGAAAACTCACCCCTACCACCTTGTTATTTTCCCCTAACTTACACTTCCCATATGCACCTTTATATTCATAGGAATCTCCTTTTTGAATGCGTTGAATTTGAGAAAAGGGAATGTTTTTGGGTGGAGGAGCGGGAAATTTGAAGAGGGTGTTGAAAGACGTTCGTTTGTATAATATGCATAGGGTATCATTTTAATGTAAAGTTCAAGTATATTTATAGGGAAATATGAGGGGTAAGAGACTAGGAAATGTTTTGAATGAAACCAGGTAGTCCTGGCCATTGGTATTTCAATGGGATATGAATGCATGTGATGTTACATAAAATGGTAATGCTCAAGTGCGTCAAGAGCAATTGGAGAGTTGACGGGAGACATTTGGGGGAAAAACCCGGGTATTTTTCTAATTTGTTTCTCCCTAAGGATATACATATATTTCCCCTGTGTGAGCAAAATGGATTTAAACCTGCCAGTTTGCCTCTTAACCTTGTTGAATATGATTGTGTATGATTGTGTATGCGTGTATGTGTGTTATGTGATGAGTGTTGGTTAGTAATAGTGTGATTGTAAGAAATAAGTGGTGAGGTTGAATGGATGGGAAAGTACAGAAGAAGGTTCCGTTACCACTTAGATATCAATAGAAGAAAGATCACACAATGGATTCTTTCGGAGCCAGTGCCAGACACGCTACACAAGCACAAGATCTTCCCTCCAGATTGGATATTTTACTCAAGTGGAAATGTAATTTCTTCCCTTCATTTTCCCTGGCTTTTCTAAAAAAAGGTTCTGTCTGCAACTGGCGTTTACATATCCTGTCTAATCATTAGACTCACAATGGTTTGGATGAGCTACAGACATAGAAGTAGTAGTAGGAGTCAAAGTAGTAGTAGTAGCTCACAGACCTAAAGCTCACTAACCTCTCAAATCATCTGGCTCCGCAAAATTTTACCCATCAACCTATCTTCCAGGAGTAGTTCCAATATCAAGCTTCACCATAGCCTCAAAACCAAACTAACTCTTCCTTAAATATACACTCCAAAAGGTAATCTTATGCTCCCACAATATCTTCTTCCTCCTTTCATTCCCCCCACCGAACAAAATTCTTACTATAAAATACACAAACTTCCACTATTACTTTACTATCAAAGAGTAGCCCTGAGATTCTAACCCTCAGTTTTCTTCTACAACAACAACTACAACAATAGCTCAGAAGAAACTGTGGGACTAGTCTAAATGATACATCTAATAATCATTTTTTGCATTTTTTTCTCTCCCCCCGTGTAATACATGTAACAACGTGGGTTTTAAAAAACCTTTTTAAAATTCAAGTCATGTGCATTAGAACTTAGAACGTGTGTAGGAAAAAATTATGTATCTGCTTTGTGCAAAGGAATTTTGCATAGGAGGAAAAAACTTGAGGAATGGTTGAAATAGGTAGAAAATTATTTTTCCACTTTAGCACCCAAACCTATTCCTTCTTCAATTATCCGCTCTTTTGCTCTTCACTCTCTCACTCTCTCTCTCTCATACACTTGAGATGAAAACCTATTATTGAATATCAACTGTTTTCTTTCAGAGAATTTTCTTTTCTAAAAGAGAAAATTCTCCTTTGGTGGAAACTCTTTCTCCAAAACTTTCCACCGCATGGATATGCTAATGACTTGCCTAAAATTTCAGTTTCAAAAAAGACTTTTATGTAGTAAATTGAGGAGGCTGACAGGAGAGTCCCCTCCGTACACAATTTTAGATACTCGTATATGAAAGTTGCAAAGAAATGAAGATAGAGTTGGTATATAGAAATTGCATAAGGAAAAGTTGCTATCTCTATTTCTGTGATTGGGAGTATTTTGTTGTATTTCCCTGGTTATTTATTGTAGCTCTGTCTGGAGGAAATTGGAGGCGGTGGAACTTTTGCTCCGGAACCAATCTCTGGCTCAATTACCAATATTATGGAAACTTTATTTTCAGTAATTAATTCAGTCCAAAAAATTAATTTGCATTGGACTTTGGCAGGAGGAGGTAGATGATGAGAGATACAAAAGAAAACTTACTGGGACTAGGTGAGTCACGAGAAGTATCGATTCCGCTAGAGGAAGGGTTAAAATGTGAATCAGCATTAGGACCAGAAGTGCCAGCAACCAGTGATCGGTTTCCAGGAGGAATTGTAAGGGCTGAGAGGGCTTGAAGCCCATTCTGAAGACCAAATAGATTCGGTGGGGATTCACCAACTCCTGACCTAGAATTCGGTGGTGGGGCTCCATTCCCTCCACCCCCTCCCGCATTGTACAACAAGCCTAGCTCTCGGGCTTCATTCTCTTCTTGGGCTTGCTGACGACGGAGAGCAACCTGGATTTTTTAATGATATTTTTATTCCAAAAATTGAGTCTAACTAATTTTATCTCTCTCTCTCTCTCTTTCTAATACAGAAAATTTCATTGCTCATAATTCTGAAATCATATGAAAGCATCCCATGTTTTTAAATCCATAAAAATTTTAAATTCATTTATCAAGACTCATTGGCAGACATTTGTTTCTTTGTTTCCACTTGAGAACGTTAGAAAATTCAGATTGATAAAAATGACAATTTTATACACTTTTATAGAATTTCAGCAGGTGCTGATTCGCAGCTTGAAAATATAGCTAATAGAAAACCAATTAGTTCGTTAATTGATAGCAAAATTTGTATTAATGAGAAATGTAGCTATGCCCGTATGCTCCTCTCGCATATTATAAACGAGGAAGGACAGATTTGTACATGAAATATGTTGAAGTAATTTTCACATTATTTACATTACATAGTTGATGGCTCTTAATTAATGGAAATAGGTTGAGAATGAAGTTATTATAAGAGGAAATTAGATGATACCTGAGCAGCCATGACTCGTTGTCTCTCCGCGATGAGGGTACATTTAGCGCAAACACAATCTCTCCACCGACAGTAACGTTTATGACCCTTGAGGGCAGACACCACACCGTGATTACGACACCGGGCACACTTCGGGGTTCTCTGATAACGTTCAGCCGCCCGTAAAAAGAATGCCGGCGGCAAAGCTCCTAAAACTGAATGCTGGGCCATGAGTGCTAAAGTATCTCTATTTTCCAGTTTAACACCATCAGGTGAGTTCATTCTATTCCCATTCTTCTCCCAACTCAAATTGTCACTTCAAATCCGTTTCAGAACTCTAAATTCCCCTCCAGCCTTTTCCAACTACACAGTAACAAAACGTGTGCCGGAAACCCTTCCTTTAATTTTTTATATTCTCTCACTTTATCAATCAAAGCCTACAGTCTTCAATATATTCAATTTTCGGGAAATTTATGTATTCAATAGTTCAACGTAGAACTCCGTTTCTTCTACTATTAGCAGAGTTTTTCAGGTCAAAAAAATTCTCATGAAATTTTTCCTTTCCGTAGAATTTTTAGCACCTCCCAATACAGCCTCTTTTCCCAAATTCCTCGATCTCTTTTAAAATGTCCTTCTGATGTAAATAAACAATTGATCCGAAGAAAGTTTCATGGAAATTAAATTTGTTCAAAAATAATGTTTCCAAATTGAAACATTTTCTTAAAGAAGAAAACTCACTTTTTTTCCTCCAAGTATAAATGAGAATATTTTTAAGAAGAGCTAAGGAATGCTCTCAAATTGAAGATCAGATGAGATGTGAGGTAATTGGTGTGGTGGTGATGGGTTATGATTCCCTGTAGTAGTAGCAGTTTATCTCTACGTTCTCCTCAGAGAATAGTTGGGGAAAATAGAAACGGGTAGCAGAGTGTTGAGCAAGTACACTGACTACTTTTTCATGTTGGGCTTCAGAGTTTGAGTGGGTTAAAGGTTGAACACAAAGTATAAATACAGACTTTAGAAGGTATAGTTTGTATATGCGCCAATGAAGCGGTTGGCGGATGACAAGACGGAGGCGTTTTGGTCCAAGCCTCCATCCCTACTTTCATCCAATCCCTTGTCTCATCTAACCCGCAAGAGGATTGCGGTACTTTTCTCTCTCTCTCTCTCTCACTCTATCCATCTCTCTCACTCATACTCACTCTTTCGCTTACATATAGTAACTCAGTATCTAAATCCACAGTATTATTATTATTGTTTACTATCCCCCTCTATTACTTGCTTTCACTGTAATAAGTGCCAGTTTAGCCCTTTTCGTCCGCTCTATAATAAATATCCCTTATAACTAATATATGTCTCTGTACAGCTACACCATGGCCCAGAGGAGCTAATACCTATAATTAGTATAACATATAATTAGTAGCGATATTTCAAATAACTCTTCTATTCTAAAAAATTTTTTTTGGTTCATAGACTCAAAATGTCTACAGCATGAGAATGCTTTCCCCTTCTAATTTTATAGTACACTGGGTTTTTTCTATGATTTATTACTTGTTATTTAATATTATGGGGACTTGTATGTACACTAATGTTTTTTAACCTTGGCTTTATGTACAATGCAATGTTTAGAATTTCAATAGATATAGCATTGGTTACATGGAGAATGTAAACCAATGGATTTTTTTATGGTTTGTGGTTTAGTTATTATTGGTAAAGTTTTTTTTATTTAGATAAAACAAAAAAGATTCTCTTCATCTTTTGAAAATGATTAACCGGATTTGTTAATGGAGAAGGATTGGATTTCCTACATGGTGAGTGGTGATGAAAGGATAGAGGATATTTGAGAAATGAGGTGGTTTGGAGGAAGATTCTTAAGTTTATTATTTATATTATATGAAGATGTGATGAGGTAACTCAATGACCTAGTTTTAAGGATAGTTAAAAGAGAAGGGATTTGATCTTTATGATTATTGTGGGGTATCTTCAGTATAAAGAAGAGACTACATAGAAACAGCAATAGTAAATGATGTTTAGTCAACTTTTGATTGAGAGGGTCCAGCTGGGGTAAAGATATATATGATTTTTTTTTAAATCAAAAGCAAGCCAAATGTAATTTAGTGAAAAACTTATACAGGGCATTTCAAATGGTTTCAAATGGAATGGGGTGGGGTTGAGTGACTGACGACTAGTCTCTCATCTCTTTTCAACCACACAGTAAGAATCCTTTGATTTGTCTACCCTCACCCTGAACATAGTTTTTCTTTGTACTTTTACAACGGCAGGACTACTACTACTACTACAGTTTATTCAACCATATATAGCCTCACAACTATTATGGCATTGGCTTTTCAGAGAGAGAGAGAGAAAGAGACGTGCTTTTTATTTTCCACAATAATTATTGTAAACCGTTGATACTGTTTGTTACGGGCTTTGTTAAACATATTGGACGACGGTAGGCGTATATACACCCGATCTATCCAAATCGGAGAGAAATTAGCCTCCATTTTCCCCAACCATATAGATGATGATTTTATTTTCAACATATGTTTATTTTCTCTCATTATTTATATTTATTGGGTCACATCTGCTATAAACGTCTACCGTAGGATTTGTATTTGCTCGTGCGATACCTTGAATTAATTTTTTAGTGATTAATTTCCTATTACAATACAATGTGAAATTGCCATGGGATTGGTTATCATTACACAGGCACTCATTTATCGTAGTATTTTTGTACAATCTAATTATTACTAAAATGCGAATTCTGAATTGGCCTTTTCTGGAATTTTATTATTGGTGGAAATTTCCCTAACGGAAATGATGTCCCTGTTTTTGTTAATTTCATGTTATTTAAAAGGAATGAACTGGGTAACTTGGGCTGTTTTGAATTTGAATATCTTCATTGTTTGTCCTGATCGGTGGTAAACACTGACTTACATAGGAAAACATCATGTAGGCTGCAGTATTTTTAGCTGAGATTTTACCGTACAAATTTGTTTGTAACGTAACGACGTTACAAAACTTGATATCCAGTGTTAAATTACTACTACGAATTCTTTCCGTATTTATTGAAGAAGACTCGTTGTGAGAGTTTAGTTTGTACAGGATAGTTGTAGTTCAACCAACTTTTATTTTTTTAATGTTAATCAAGTAAATTTAAGTGAATGATTTAGGAGTAACTGATATTTTGGAGTAAATTGTTGCTTGTAGAAATAAATTAGGAAGCCCAGGCCATGGCGTTTTCCTTTCCAGTATTATGGAATTGGATACGCGGGTACAGCTCTGTGAGAAATATTTCCCTGCAAAACCTTCAGTTTAAGGAAAAACTAATACCATAAATTATTATTATGCTCACATTCACATTAGCTGTACGTTATAATAACTGGCAACGAGAATGTACGGTCGGTATTGATTTCATACAAAATTATTTTTACATTAACCATGTACGTCGTGGGAATCTGCTTGCCGCTTTGAACAATTAATAAATTCTAGTCAAAATATAAAAAGGCCCTCTTAAATTATCTGTCACCATTTTATTTATTGATTTTTTAAAATAATCTATAATTACAATTAACGATTCTAAATTTATGCGCAATTTAAAAATAAATATATGCATCATGATCTACTTGTAAATGATATTTAAAATGCCCAAGGGGTCAAGACACTCACCCAGCTTCGAAATTTCAAGATCTGATGAGAAATATTGAAAATTTAGTTGTAATGAGGAGCCTACCACAACAAACAGGACGATAAGATCCTGATACTGCCGATAAGAAGCTCAATGCCGAGGCAATGGAATGGATCCTTTGAAACTGAACTGTAACTTTTAATTATTGTACATATGCCATTATTGCCATACACAAAACATTTATCTGGAAATATGATTTCCACTTATGAATAGGAAAAAGCCGCAAACAAAGATTGTAATCGTATTCATTTTGCTTTCAATAGAAAAACTAACATGATTATTCCTACTCATCCTCCCTCTCACCGTTGTTGCTCTTTATTCTCAAAATATAGAGATGGTCAGGATATGGGGAAACCAGCTTTTTAAACATTTCAATTCACATTCACCCTTTCCCCATACCGATCCCATCCTCCTCTCTCCTCTTCTTCTCAACAAGCATTAATAATTGCTCAACTTCCCCCTGGAAAAAATTAACTCCTCACTTTTTTTATGGCTTCTCCTATTTTTACGTATATAATTAATCTGCAATATTTATTTTTCTAAGGTTGATTTTCCCCATGCATTTCATTCATCCACATTTCCCTCGAATTTTCTCTTCTACTACTATAAAGTGACAACTACAAAACACCCATAAAATACATACTAAAATAATAACTGCTACGCTTAAATATTTGTTACCAGCCATCTTGCCATACTTTATCTGCACAATAATAAATATGAGAATATTGTTTTCCCTTGTATACAAGAAGGGCGATGGAAGATGAAAAGTTGAGGGGAATGATGAGCCGTATCATTTGATACGAAACATGAAAAGTAATAGGGTATATTTTCAAAGGCATCTTTCCCATTCAACTGTCCAGAAATGTATAAAATCCGACAAAAACAACCCCATCCTTCAGATGATATTGTGATCCATTTTTTCTTTCGTTTCAATTTATATGTAGTAAATAAAACGCTAGATTTTTTTTTCACTCCTTTGAAAAAATCGTGAATACAATTTCACTACATTGGCCTTTGATTTCTACTGCCACTGCCACACGGCACTGCCCTACATATTCTTATGTATACCAAAACATTACACTAATATCCACAATAACTCACGCTTAAATCATTCCCATAGTTCTGGTCGTACATAAACGTTCATATTACATTGGAAAAATAAAGTTTAATTTAAGATTCAAATTTTAGCGTCTGCATAACATGCAAATATCTACGGACATTTAATACCTGTAAATTGAAGAAATTTTACATTTTAAAACATACATTCATATGTGACTTATATAGTTGCATAGCGTTTATAGAGATAGGACAAAAAGTATTTATAAAACGCAGGACATTATGTGGTTGTTTGTTGTACTACATTTCTATGTATAAATATGAACAGAGTGATAAAATGTAGGTTTGAGTAGAGAAAGGATAAATATAATCTTCATTCTCTTTCCCCTTTTTATTTAATCCAGTTTTTTCTTTCTCTCCTTCCTACCACAGGATATATGCTTTCCTTCATCCTTGAATCCAACTTGTAATTAAGCACATGTTCCTCATAAAGAGACGACTGATTCCCGGTAACATTGAGACATGCCCAGCCCTTTGAGCCCACAGAAAGCAACTTAAGCACGGAAAAACAAGATATTATAAAATCTCTTTATCATTTATTCCACAAAGAATGACGAGAGAGAGAGACAGCTCACAAAAAAAAATCTTAGCAATTAATAGACGTACAAACATTAATATCCTTCAACGCATCCGGAGGTATCTCTTTTTTTATGATTGCATCACATCCAAGTCTCTATCATAACTGAGATATTAAATGTAGATCCCATTTGAAGACACGCAGTATATGAAGTAATATGTTGTACTTTTTAATCGGTTCATATCTCCTTGAAGAAGTAGGATTGAAAATCTTCTAGGACGTACGCTATACGCTCGTTTCATCCAATTCTTCTTCTCCAGTTGAGTCTTGACGTGAGGAAATTAAAGTGGTGCACATCTACTCTTGAGAACTAAAGGGAAAAGGGATATGAAGAGTTTGTAAAATATTTCTTGAGAAGTTTCTCTCTATATGTAGTTTTGAAATTGTATTCATCAGCATCTTGACATCCCTGATTAATTTCTTTTATATATATGACTGACCACATACATAGATTTGGTGGTGTATGTACATGTGAAGTTTGTAGAGGTATTTTTGCCTAAGATCCTCCGCAATATACCCGCATCCTCCCAAATATGATATATCTTTGTTCCATGAGAGAAGAGGTTTCTTCTTTACAAAAGCTTATTATTGCTTGTGGAGAGAGATAGCAATGTATGTCTTTAGATATTATTATTATTGTGGCCATTATGAATACAGTCTCGGTTCCAAGACACAATTCAAACCCATTGTGACCATTCACTAGGCCATTGAATTACCCAAAGACTAGAGGCATCTCAGTATTCTCAGTTACAAAAGGCTTATATATTTTATACAAAGTACTTTGACTATGTATGTACATGTATGTATATTTTAAAGACCTACCAACTCTTCTGCTCTCTTAACTCTTTCTGCATATTATTCCCCATAGAATTTTCACAATTATTCACAAACTACACTTCCAACTTTGGGAATCCTATTTCTTTTGGTGAGGATTTTGCTATCAGAAAGTATCGCACTTTATTCATTTCTCTCCCTCTCTCTATCTTTCTCTATTTCGGGGAAAATCCGTCCCAAGCACGGGTTATGTTATGAATCAATGTTTTAAAAGTTAGAGTCAAGGTTCATCCATAGTAGTGTCAGGATACTTGGATTTTCTATACACAGGATCAAATTCTGCTGAAAATTATATTTATATAATAGACAGGAGAATATGAGAAATTTGTTAAAAGTCAGTTATTAACTTTTCTAGGAATTGGAATGTAGTAAATTATTATTCAAGAAATTATTTGAGCTCAAGTTGAAATGGAGTGAGGGAAGATTTTTTTATTAAAAATGATGGCCAACAGTGAACAAAGGCATGGGAGTAATATTGTAGTTTTTGGGGAAATGTATTTAGGCTACAAATGAATAGGAGGTTTGTATAGGATGATGATCGGAAGTATGAATTTGTGTAGAGTGTAATATTATTATTCATTTATGAGGACTTGTAAAATATTTGCCATGGAGTTGTTATATGGTTATAGGAGTGTTGGGAGGATGTTGGGAGGAAAGCTTGAGATGAGTATTATAGGTATATCTAGAGTTGATGACATGAAGCAAATTTAATTCATCATGTCTAGAAATCGTATCACATGTCACATCTCTGCATGTGGTCAATGTGTAGTCCTCTTGGTATATGAGAGTTTCTATTCAATTGAATGCTACCATTATTATGTCAGAAATCAAGCACAATACCAACTGAGACTTACTGTTCTATTCTGTTTTATTATCCAAACTTAAACTTATCATGCAGAGTGAGAGAGAGAGAGAGAGAGGAAGAGAAAGAGAGGAAAGGAAAACAGTTGAAGTTTAAACCAAAACTCCAGTGAGAAATAATAAATGCTCACCTAAAGTAAATGTCAAGGATAGAGAGAGAGAGAGAGAGATAACTATTGAGTATCTCCTCGCCGCTGCTTTGTCCTCTTATTAAAACGCCCTCTTGAAAATCTATTGTCACGTTTTTTTAGTTTAACAGTTTAAAAATATCACAACAGTTTTTATCCTCTTTTCCTCCATTATTAGATCACACGTATGTACTTACAATTAGTGAATCATTGTCATGCATTCAATAGCATAAATACTATCATATTGGTCATAAATAACAAGGTAATAAGTAAAGGCACAGTACATATTTCAACGCTTACTAAACAGGGGTGGGCAAATCTCCAGTCTTTGAAGGTACTAGGATTTTTCATCTTTTAGAAATTTATTCCATTTCTGCTTTTTTGGCAAAAATGACCGGAATGTAATATTTTAAGGATTTTTTCTAAAACACTTACTTGTTAATAAATTTTTCTACAAAATGTGTATAATTTTCAAATTCACGTAAGACCTTGATATAGAGGACGCTTCGATGTTAGGGACAGGTTTGGGTTTGGCTGACAAAATGTCTTGTGCTAAAGTTATAAAGAACGTATCTACAAAATTACAAAAAAAATACAAAAAAAACAAAAAAGGGTTACATTATTGATCCTACTATTCGTATGGAAGATAACATCAATCAAGCAGAATATGTTAACATGGAAAAGAAAAGTATATACGATCCTTGCATCCC
>JAQFXU010000250.1:0-67205 GCA_034693705.1 Spatulosminthurus flaviceps | reverse complement strand
CTGCCATGGCAAAGACAGCGGCGTCATGCCCCACAGATAGCATCACTACCAACAACGGCGTCTTTTCCTACATTGACATAATGCCCTAAGTTACCTTATATGGTGATTAAAGATCATCATTATATAATGTACTATTAATGAATCAAAATATATTCGTAATAATTCGCTCACAAAAACTTCGTCGGTTGAAACGGTGGAAAGTCCATGGTCAAGTTTATTTTCACAAGAGAGAAACAGCCTACGAAAACCCTTATCCTTATCCTTTACCCATGCAAATAGTGGAAACTTCCAGAGCGATCGTGTTGAATTTCGGCCAAATTGTCCGACTGGTTACTGAGATAATCTGGTTCCCATACTGGATAATCACCCCAAATTCCACGATTTTGATATCCCAGCATACTTTATGTCATACTCCGAAAAGGACCTGGTACACAGGGGGGTCTCTTGCCCCGAAAAAGGGCGAAAACGAAGGGGGGTGTCTGTGAGGGCCAATAAGACACCATTGGCCGACCTTCGGCCGGCTAGGGGTGTCTGTTGGCTGAGTTTAACTCCAAGGGGGTCTAGGGATAGTAAGGATAGCCGGGTGTTCGGAGTATGCTTTATGTTACATTCTCATGTTGGGGTTTTTGGGGGAAATCCGAAAAAATTAGAGTATTTGTACATGCTAACTTTCGTAAAATAACATTTTTGTCATGACTCGACACCAACAAGAAATGTTGACGTCAATTTTTTTTAAATACTCAATAGCGGTTCACTGGCAGTTTTTTCTGTTCATTATGATTACTTCTATTATTATTATTATTATTGTTATGACTAGATCATAGTAGAAAGAGTGACGGAGATTGTATGACTGTAGAATGGTGAAGGATGTTGGATAAAGATAGTGAAAAGAGAAAGAAAGAGAGATGGGAATGGGAAAACATGATGAAAAACACAATGAAGCTATTTTTATTTTTTGGCGGCATATTTTCTTAATGGAAGGGAGAAGGGTCTGATTGGATGCCATAAGGCAGGGCCTGGTGTCTGTGTGTTATTGTTTGCAACGCTTTATTGTCCTCTTCGTGACTTTTTTCCCTGGCTTTTTGCTTGTATCTCGTTAACGGAAGTCTTTTATACACAATTTACATTGGATTTTTAGGCGGACACATTCCTATTTTTATATTTTGTCATCGCATATGGGGCGCATCAAGAATTTTGCTATGGTTGGTGGCAAATTGAATCACTCGTTTTCAGATCTTGCACTCTTAAGCTGTACAGTATGCTACAATACACTCGTAGGCTTTTTTATGCTCCACACAGACATGTTTTTAGCTTTGGCATTATTAATCAAGCGATTTTTACTTGGTACTCTTTTCACGACTTTATGCATATTTTTCTTGTTTCTACACTCCTTCTATGTAAATATATCCGAATTTAGCGACGTAGATATGCGTATATAAGACTTTGAGAAAGGTACTTACATTGAATTTTATTGTTTTAGTACTTCTGTTCCGCTCGCTTGGAGTTTTCCAGTTCATGTGTTAAACGTGTTTGCAAATTTAACTGTATTTCAATATGAATGAGGGCAGGAGATTTTCTTCATCTCTTTTCAATCTTTTCCACAAGTTTAGTTACACTGAAATGAGGGTGATTTTTCCGGCCTGGAAATTTTAGCAACAAATGAAGCCTATTAGATTCCTGGGAGGGAGAGATGGAGCATGGAGACGAATGGAAATGATGATGAGAGAGTAGAGAGAGTAAGAGAGAGAGAGGAATGGAGGAGAAGAGAAAGAGTCAGGAATGGGAAAGAGTTGATTTGTCTGCTGGGATTCCCTAGAGGTCTGTCCAAAAAAAGAAGTAATGGACTCCATGCAGGACTTTCTCTCTCTCTTTCAAAGTGCACAGTGTATGTAGTTTTGTTTAACTACGAGCACATATCTAATGATGGATGAACTTTGGCTGTCTTTGATTGTTGTAAATACACGAATACACGTGTCGTTACGTGAAACGTTTGGTACTTGTACTTTCCTCGTTCATGTAAGCATCTACCTACCTGGTGGTATTTCGTGGTAAATTGTTCTTCTATCTATGTATCAAAATGGTCTTCTGCGAGTGTAGGTTTCTATTTGCTCTTTCGTCCTCCTCCTCCTCTCCCTGTTTCTCTCTTTCTCTCTGTGTATTTTCTATGTGTGCAAGAATTTTAAAGCTGATGGTGTTGTGCAAAAGCAAATATAAATTCTACACAAACTTCCCCGTGGTCTGTGACCTGGAAGGGGTTTCTTTTATAAGCGAGAAATGTGTATGTAGTCGTAGGTCACATAAATAGATGTACCTTACACGTATTTTTGAAAGCCTACTAGTTAACTTTACATATACATAGTTTTGTCATCCCGAGTGAGCATACATTTATTTTCATCAAGAATACATTCATCTTGTAGTGAGAGTAGTAGTTATAATGTTATTCTTGAACTTATACTATGGATGGTAGTTATGTAATGTGAAGAAGGTTCCAGCATTAGTAGCAGTATTATTTGTGAACATTTGTTGAGTACAATTGGAATTGAGAGAGAAACTACATATTACTACTACAGTGCTGAATTCTACGTTGCATGATTGTTTGCGTATCCATTTGGTAAGGTATTATAGAGGCATGGGCAGTGGATAAGGTCTGCTCCTTTGTGGAAGTGAGAGCTTGGCGTAGCGTTGGTAGCGATGTGTGTAGCGCTTTCACTCCAATATATTACAGCTAAAAGGTATTTGCTGTTGGTGAGTAGCTTTCATTGGTGTTATTTGCGTGAACCACCTCTGCCTCCTCGACGTGCGTTGGAGTTTCTGAAAGGTTGTGGATAGGAGACTGGGATTGTATTAGCATGTTAGTAGTTTGGAATCTAGATTTGGTGGTGGTGCATACGCAGCTTTCTCTTTCAGCGGTAGAAGTCTGTTGTATGAGGCATGCGAGTTGTGTGGGGGATAGTAAGTATACAAAAAGTTCGGAGTGGAAAAGTACTGCGTCTTGATATGTGTAGGTTTTACATGTATGAAAAGTTTAGTGTGTTCTGTAATGCCGGTAGATAGTAAATACCTAGTAGCGGTAGATGTAGAGGGTAAAATCGTGTGTGTGCATTTTCGTCTTTCATATCGCTGTCTCTCGTAATGCATATTTCATTTTCAATTTAGGAGGACAAAGACTAAGGGAGGGAGGGGGAGGAAGCTCTTTGTTTATGTATATGCTGGTCCCTGCCGAGAGTAAATATGTAGTTATGCTGTGGTTATATACTTGCATACATTCACATATAAAATTTTGTAAATGTATACGTGTGTGTATGTATGTAAAAGAGAGATTGAATGCGCAGTTTAAACGGTAGAGAGGTTGAGAAGTACAGAAGTTAATAAACCTTAGTTGTCCTAGAATATGAGTGAGTAGTGCTTTTTAAAGAAATGTGAAGAAGAATTCTTCTTTTCGGCCGATCCTATCATATAGTAGTCGTGTACGTGATACATAGATCGAGTGGCAGGAGTACTTTACAAAAAAAGAAATAATTCTCGAATGATGGGATGACTAGCTATATCTTTTTGTTCATCGTATTTGGCCTGTACCGCGGCGTGGGAGAAATCATGTTTTTTTTAGATTTGTTCCTTTTATTTAATGGTTGTGTACCTATGTGTCTTTCAGTGGTATTGTGAGTGAAGTGCAGAAGTAGAGTTGTGGTTTAATCTATGTTGTATATATATAAATATACTTCCACTCATAGAAGCAAATATGAGGGAGGCAGGAGTAAGGCGTAAGGGGAAACTAGCACGGAAGTGAAATGAAACGTGGACTTTGGAAGCTCAGATTGCCATGTATGAGAAGATCGGGATGAATGGATGGTGAAAAGAGTTAGCGAAATGATAAAAGTCTGATGCAGTCGTTGTTATTACATCATATATAGAAAGGGAACGTTAGAACATGGACATACAGGTGGGCTATCATTTGTCAGGATAGAAAACTCCTTGTAGCTTACTAGCTTACATGCCGATATAATTAGATAGCAATGACGTGTTTAGGCGTAGTCGTCAAGAGGAAACCAAAAGTGTATCAAAATGGCTGGTTTTCATGTAAGAAGTATTTGGAGATTTCCTGGTGTAAACTAGTGATCCTGTCCGTGGTAAGCTAGCTTTGGTACTTTCTCCTTTTTCCCTTTTCTTCTTCTTTCACTTTCTCTGACTCTCTTTCGCTTACTCTATACGTACTTGGAGTTTCACTCAAGGCCGTATGTAGATATGTATGTAGATATGCATGTATGTAGTACTACAGCATACTAATGTTGAAGAGCAGAGACAAATCTACAAGAGATCTCAGTACAATGCATTTCGTTCGAGGATCAGATATATAGGAAATACATTCTCCTTTTGTCGAACATTGAACGAGAAGACGTAAAGGAGAGTGTTTGAGAGAGACAGTGCAGATAGAAATGAAGATTTTTAGCTTTTGGGCTTTTGTAGGTCTCTCTGGAGCTCTTTTCTTTTCTCTTAAAAGTCTTTCGAGCTCACATTTTTAAGCAAGACCTTTTAGCTTTCCCAATATCTCTTTGTAGGAGGATGAGGAGACTATACGAGTGAGAGAACAATTCTGGTGATGAGGGGACTATATGTGTCTCTAATGTCGGGAGGCATGTAGTAAGGCTGGGGTATATGAGTTGTTGTAGTAGAATGTGAAAGGAAAGGAGAGGTGAATATTTTTTCCTGTGTTCTTGTACGCCTATATGCTTGTCTCACTTCCAAAGAAAATAAAAGGTGTGAAAGGAAACTAATGTTTTACGGGAATGGGAATTGTATTCAAAGGTTACTAGTTGAAAAAATGTGGAGGATCGTAATGGGTCCAACTTTTTTTTCGCACACGGTTCCTCTCGTTTTTACTGGAATTCTGGAAGTCACTATTAACGGTGGTTCAACCCCTGAGTTTGTTTAAGTGTATGAACTCACGCGGAGACAGACGCATATTACATGGATTTGAGAAGAGAAGCGGTGGCTTGAGTGAGGCATGGATTTCTTGTCAGGAAAAATGAGGAAATGAGTGGTCTAGAGTGGAGTCAAAATGTGAGGTCGAAATCTACCTACCTATAGGAGTCGCTAGCCATGTATGTAACAGTATGAATGTACAGGTCCTTGTGGGTCTGCAATGTTTGTTATTACAGGTTGGGCCTTTGATGGACCATTGATTAGTACGCTTTTATTTCGAGTTTTGTTCCCGTATCTTCCTCTCTCAGTCGGTCGCCCCTCTGATTGTTACAGTATGTTTTTGGAAGTGAGTGTGTACGTATATGGGCCTGTGACTTAAACTTGAATTGAGTTTGACTTTGAAACGAGGAGGGAAGTAAAAGTACTTGAGTTTTTGTGAAGGTTCATGCTCTCTTGTATATGAAGAAAGGAATGAACTAGTAGCTTTGAGAAGTGAGAGTTGTTCTTCACTTTCACGTTTTTCTTCAATGTTTGTTACACCAAACGTTTGCCATGTGGGATAAGATGTATATAAAGCGCAAGAACGGACGGAAGAGAGGAAGAGTGAGAGGGAGAGTCGTCTGGGATATTACGATTACGGGCGATAAAATGAAATGGTGATGTTGATGGTCTCACTGACTTGAGTTGCGAGTGTATTCCTTCCTCTCTCCTTTAGATGTACTTACGTCCTAAGGTATCCTTGCATCGGAGAATTCCTCCTATTATAGCCTAACGCACGTAAAGAAACGCAAAGGAAAAATTCTCTGTACTATTTTCACGAAGGAAGAGTACTTATAATGAAAATGTCGTGGTAGTAGTTACTGCTATCTATATAGTCGCATGTTTTAATGTGGGTTAAAGGAAAAAGGGGAGTTAGTACTTAGTGTGCACATACTACTACTACAACTATGTTGTGAAACTTGTGCATTTTCTTTATGCATTGACTTCTTCTTTTCCATATACTTATCTTCAAAGGATTGTTAGATGCACATGGGGTCTACATATATATGTATGTATATATAAATATATATATACATAATAAAAGTCGGTATTCGCTATGCATGAGACCATGGGCGTCCCATGACATCTGACAATATTGTAGGATGGGAAAATTCCTTGCTTTACCTCGAGAAAGGTATGGAAAACTCGAGTCTGATCTTTCGGAATGTACTGCGAGAGTAAAGAGAGAAGTGTGAGGAAGGGTGGGAAGTTTTCAGTTTACTAGGCACATGATGATGTGTGTGCATTCTATGATATAGAATTGATATTGAATCGTAATATCGTGAGAAGTTGCCTTCACTAACTTTTACTCTTTCTCTCCCTCTCTTTTTTTTCTCTAAGCCTTCTTGTATGTATTTACTGTCTCCTTCTGCTATCTGTATAGCAGAAGATCCTTTCCGTGAAGTGACTTCTAAAATGATTCCTGTAAATATCTATAGATTTTTAGGATTGAATATACATAAGAATTTTGTAGCTTGGTTTGTTGAATCTTCTTCGTTTCTTTTAGAATTTTGACGGTAATATAAAAAGACGTCCAACTGTGTACATCATAAATTCACTGGTTTTTAAACTGTTGTCCGGGATTTGGTTTTATTGTTATGGATGGAAATCTTGCTTTTTGAATACTCCTCTCAGTTTTTAGTTCCTTTGCGTAGTCTAGAAATGTCTAGTAGTATATGGGACGGAGTGTTTTTTTTCATTGCATTAAACTACATTACGTTTTGGTGGACGGTTGATAGTCCTTTAATAATTGTTAACTTGGCAAGGAATTTCATATTATTATCCTGAACATGTTTTTTTGTGACGTATTTGTGAAAGATATGGAAGGACTTGAAAAATTATTTGAGTGTCTGTTTTAATATGGAAACTGTGTGCTGGGAGTTGGTAACTAATTGTGGTATATTGCATGTTTGTGAGTACATATTTGAAGTAATGTGAGGTTAGCCCTGGGTTGATAAACGATGCCAAAGTGGAGATGGCCAAGTGACAAGGCAATTTGAGATGATGGGAAGGGCGGTTAGTGGTGTGACAAAATGTCGGTGTTTTGAGAAGTTTCTCCGTCACACTTTTGACTATTTTATATAGAGGCGGTGTCTGGTGTGTTGTTTATTAATTCCCAGCTGAGGAGGGAATCTTCACATATTTCCTCTTTTAAAATTTCTCTGGGCTCAGGGTGTCCATTGGGGACTACATTATCATCCTGTCTCTATTAATATTTTGAATGAAAAATAATAGTTTTCCCCATATACACCATCATAGGAACTGCGCATAGAGACTTGGTGCCGGCATGACGTTGCTTTTAAGTTTGGGTGTACTGGATATGTTTAAGGGGAGAGTGAAGTAACTAATAGTTTTTATTTCGTTTGGAAGTTTTTCGGTTTTAATTTAATAATAGAAAAGGAAAGTTGAAAGTTTGTTTCCTTTCTAAAAAGTTTGTTACACTGCTGATATTGTACGACCGTGACATCTTTTTGGATTCTTGGGATTTGTTGTTGGAGAAGAATTTTTCCCCTTCTACTAATTTCTTAATGACTAATAGTATGTTTGTTTTTTTTGTCTCGTTACAGGAAGTTGGCAGTATCATCGGGAAGAAAGGAGAAATTGTGAAGAAATTTCGAGAAGAGGTTAGCAAAAATTTACTCTTTTCTTTCATTTTTACTTTTTTTACACTTTGGATGGATGGAGATGCACAAGTAATTTGTGCTTGAAGTTGTTAAACCTTTTACGGGCTTAGTAGTTTTAGAAGCTAATGTCATTAGGTTTCATTTCTAGTCAATATTTTAAAACTCGACTTTCATTTTGGGCTGTAGATGTTGTTCGCCTGTTAGTTATACGTGTAGGTTAAACGTAAGGAATTATTACAATAGCCCTCCCTAACTTATGAGTTGGTTTGGAGAGGATAATAATTGGAAGTTGAAACATGGTAAAGCTTTGGTGAAATTGACAGATGATGAATGTTGTTTGGTTAAATGGAACTTGTTGGATATGTAAGAAGAGGATAATTGGTTATTGATGGCGAAGGTTGTGGGGGAGTGTGTATGTGGAAGGTGCGCGTGAATGTGTAAAATAATGGACGTGTCGGTTTTGAGAAGTTAAATGATGGTCGATTAATGTTGCGGACGTATGTACATAATTCCGGGTAAATATCAGCTAGATTTTCGTACATGCTTTTGGCTATTTTCCGTAGGTTGAGCTTTTGGGTAGCCAGTATTTCCTCAAGTATCCGAGTGTATTTAGAAGGTATGCAGGTACCTCAATTTCGGAGCGTAGCTACTGTTAGAGTTTATGAGTGTAATTTATAAAATATAAATGGATATATACGTATACGTACTCACATATGTATGAATTGTCTGGTTGAAAATGTATATGCTATCCATTGTGGATTTCTCAAAACCATATTTTCGTATTTATCGACTTTTGCTTCACCAAGTCGGGGGGAACTGATTAGCTCGGAGATGTTGAAACAATTTGTTACTGCTGTTATGTGCTGTACTGGCTTCTTTATTTACGTAGACAAGTAGATGTACATAGCTGTACTTATAATGTGTCATGATGAGGGACAGCGCAAATAATATGAATATCATGAATTGTTTTTCGAGAGCCTACTGCATATATGTATTTATTTGTTGAAGTTTCTTCTTTCTTCCTGCTTATGCTCTATTTGTATGATGCAGAGAGGCAGGAGTGATAAAAGCCAAGTCCCTTCTTTTCGATGTAAGTCGTCCGTGTAGTATGAAGGGAGTTAAGTACTCAAGTGAAAGTTGTTCTGTTGTCACTGCGGTAATGTAATGGAATGGAAATGGCACATTTGTCATATGATGACTTGAGCTTAAGTTTACACCGTTGACATGTTTGCACGGTGACTTGGGGAGGACACGGATCGAGGAAACAGCACCATTATTCACAAACTAACTGTGCGAATCTGTATGTTTGTGTACACTTAAGCTAGTAGGAGGTGTACGTGTATTTATGAATCCATCCGCCTCTCTCCCTACAGGGAGAGGTAGTCTTCTTATTTTAGAACGGAACTGCTGAAAATGACGGAGGAAGGTATAAACCATTTCTCTGGACTTTGCAAGCTTTCTTAAAATGTATACTGTAGTGCTAATAATTATAGCTTTTCCTGAAGATGAAACTGACTATTTCACATTTTGGGGGTTATTATTTTAGTTTTACAGGGATATATTGTACGGTTAAATCTGAATAGATAACAGATAAGGTGTGTCAACTAGTTGAAGGTGCTTCTCATAACTACCCAGTGTACATGGATGAAATATTCCCTTCGTCATTTCTCCTCACTCTCTCTTTCTCTCGCTCAACACTCTGTGAAACCAACCTGGTACATATAATGATAAGTTGAGTGAAATAGCCAAATAATTTTAGAGTAGGCGTTTGTTTTCACAAGGGTGATTTGGTATGGTTATCATTACTATAATGTCTGTTAGAGGTTTTGAGAGAGAGAATTTATGGCTACAGTTGACAAATTTAGGCATGAAGGAAGGTCACAGTCGATATTCATTTACATCGGCATTGAGTATGAAAATGCGTGGAACTTCGGTCGAAGTGAGTGTGGGGGACAATTTTTAGCCTGTAGAAAATCTAACAGTCGTGTTTGAATGAGGTAGATAGTGTAAGGCAAGTTCGTCAGTAATGGTGTCTGAAACATTCCCGTCGTATTGTCCAGGTTGAAGTGTATTAATGGTTGGCTTTGCGTCTTTTCTTAGTTATGTATAAATGTAGTGCTGTATGAGTTTTCTTAGTCTCGAGTCGCTATTGTCAAAGCGCTGAGTACGTATTTCTAGGCTTGGGACATGTATGCAAATGTACGTTAGGTTCGGGTTAATGTTCTCGCTTGGAATGTTGGAATTCAAGCTTTTTGAGAAAATGTGTTAAGTAGGCTGGGAGCATTTTATAAGAGGAGGCCTCATAATATATAGCTTATAGCGTGGGATTGTGATTGGAATGATGAATGAATAATGTGTGTCTGTGGATTTTCCAGTCGGGTGCTCGAATCAATATCAGTGATGGGTCATCACCGGAACGGATCGTAACCATTACAGGGAATACAAATGGAATCATCAAAGCGTTTGATCTCATTTGTCGGAAACTTGAAGAAGTCTATGTAAGTGGTGGAGTAAGTATTGACGCACTGTGTGTAAGCTGTCACAGTTTTGATTTCTTCTCCTCCCCAGCCCCTATTGTAATAACGCAATAATGTGTAATGCTTGAATTCTATCCCCACTAGTTTTAACTAACTGTACTAACACTAAAGTTGATTTTTAAAATTGAATTGAATTCAATGACATAAGACGAATGTTTTGGATTTTTATTAGTCAGTTATTTTGGGAATTTACTTACAACAGCGGTTCCAATAATCCAAATATTGATGAATTTGAAGGGCCTAAAATGTGTGCCTCTGAAATTTGAACGCTTGAACTGGTGTTACTGTCTTTGCAATTTGAGGTTTTGAATTGTATTGTGACAAAAAAAAACAAACTTTTTATTTTTGTACGGTTACAGTATGTAGCATGGGAAAATATAAAAGTTAAGGAGGATTTTACTAATTAGTGTTAGTAAGAAAATGATGTAGGCAAAAGCATTGTCTGATCTACTCACGGTTGACTGATGTGTTTCTACAGAATATGCCAAAGGCGGATAATGTGCCGAAGCCACCGATTACACTCCGTCTAATCGTGCCGGCATCTCAGTGTGGTTCCTTGATTGGGAAAGGTGGGTCCAAAATTCGGGAGATTCGAGAGGTGACGGGTGCCTCTATTCAAGTGGCATCAGAAATGCTGCCAAATTCGACTGAGCGGGCTGTCACGATTAGTGGCATGAGTGATGCTATCACTAAGTGCATCTATCATATCTGTATGATAATGCTCGAGGTTTGTCATATTTTTCCTTTCGTTTATCCCCTATTTTTGTGTGAACGTCGAACGAGAAGGGTGCATTATCTACTGATGATTGAAAGTTGTTTGGTGGATAATGCGGTTCTTGCGTTTCCTATTTTTTTTTGTTCTTTCATAATAATTTTTGTGTCAGTTTAGTTTGCCACATATGAATCACAGTATTTATGTATATGGTTGACTTGTATTGATTAATAGAGCCCCCCTAAAGGTGGAACCATTCCATATCGCCCAAGACCTGGACCTACCGGACCAGGAATGATGATGGGTCAAGGAGGTGGAGGAGCTGGATACGGAATGCAAGGCGGTGGATACGGAATGAATCCCGCCGACGTAAGTTACCCAAATGTAATGAACAGATCCTTTTTTCATCTTTTGCTCTCTATATGTTTTTGTTTAGTTTGTAGTTCACCCTTTTCGTATCAACCAATCTTTTGCTTCTTTTCAAAGACTTCTTATTTCTAGAAAAGATAAAAATGAAGAGATATTGCCGCTGCATAGTTTTACTTGAAGTAGTTATATTTACTGCACCCTAGTTTATGTGCTTGTGTTTATTATTTTTAAGTTTTTATGTAAGCAGAAGTAATATTTTATGCTTAGTACTAAAAACTAAAGAGTTGTAATTACATTTACCCTTTTCGGAAATGAAATTGTTTAGAATCGTAAAATTTTTAGAGGGAAATTTATTAACGCTAATTCAAGTGGGTTTAGAAAAAAATCGTAAACTTTGTAAAAGGGAGATTCTTTGGATTGCTTTACCTTTGTATTGTATATTTAGATGCTGCAGAGCTTCTCTGTGCTTGACTTTAATGTTGGGGACGGAGGATTTTGAAAATAATTGAAATATTTGTATCTTTGTGTCATGGGCACAGCAGATGGGAAAAATGGGTGGATCTCCTCTGGCTGGTCTTGCTGCTTTAGGTCTCGGAGGTATTGGCGGAGGGCCAAATGCTGGACCCGTGAATCCCGCAGGTTGGTTTATATATACTATGATCTTGTTTGTCTAGATGTGAAGCCCATTGGGTTGCTTTGTGTTAATCTCGACATTTCATCGCTTTTAGTATCGCTTCTCTCTCCCCCACCTTTTACCTCTCTCTAGGTTCATTAAAGCACAAATAGCAAAATTCACTTGAAAATATGTACAAATAGAAGTATATGTATTGATAATACACATTCCAAAATTTGTATCCTGACGGGAGCTCGGTGATAGGATCAGTCCTGGAGCGTATGTTGTAATTAATATTACAGCTCTGCTGGTTACGGATTTTCTACGGATAGTGCTATATGCTTTGACGTTGAATACTTATATATAAAGTATGTATATAATTATATTATATGTTCATGAACGTATCGACTACATGCATACAACCTCACAACCTCAGATATGTTGATTATATGTGTATATATAAGCTGGTTGAGTTTAATGAATCCTGAACATGTCTAGAATTTCCTCCCTGCGCCTATCAACATGCTCTTTGGTTTGGGCGGATTAAATTGTGTAAAGTCAAGTGGAGATGGGAATCTTAACATGGGAAGGAAATTGACGAGTTTGTTTTGAGGATATTTCACAGCTTGAGAGGAATTGATAAAAACTATTTGATTTCAATGGAATTTGCTACTGTCAGGATTTTGGAAAATATGAATGTTTATGAACAAGTTTCACTTTGATCAAGTTGCTAAAATTTAATGTGGGATAGACTTTATGTAAACAGATACTTAACTTCTCTGCCCATATTAGGAATACAACTTCTTATACATACGTAGGAGAGGAGAATTTGAGGGAGAATCGAAGCTGGTTGTGTATTATTATGTATACGTATACATATACTGTTTAAGGAATTAAGTTGTAGTGAAAATGAATTTGTAAGGTAAATATTTGTATTTTCTATTTAGCTCCTTTGGCAGCGTTAGCTGCCCTGGCAGGGAGTCAGTTACGCACAGGAAGCAACCGTCAGCAACAGAGTCAGCAAAATAATCATGTGCAGCAAGAAATGACAGTTCCCAATGAGTTGATCGGATGTGTGATCGGGAAAGGAGGCACCAAGATAGCGGAAATCCGGTGAGTCTAACTTAAATCAATTCACCCAGTTTTTCTCCCTTTCTTGGCCATTTCTCTCTCCTCACTTTCGTTCCTTTCCACACTTTCCTTTTCTTCCTCTCTCAGTATTTTTTTTACCGGATTTTATCGGATTTCGCTCTGTAGAGTAGTTTTCACTCCCCAGCCTTAAACCATTTTTCTTCGTGGAACTGGTCAAGATGGAAAAACCTAGGTTTTTTTCATGAAAGTTTCATCACAAAATATGGGGTTTAGCGTTTGCTGAAGCAAAGGGGTAGAAGAACAGAAGTGTCATTCGAGACTTTTTGAAAGACATTCATTCTGTTTCATTCTGTTAAAAACATTTGGGTTTTCCTTCATTTTATATCAAATAAAAATACTATTTTTGCGTCCGATTTTACTCTCAAAGAAAATGAGAGCCATTTTGACGAATCAGAAGTCGCTAATAAATGTCTGCAAAATATGTTTAGTAGTTTTAATGTGTATCCATCGTGCAGCAAGCTTATCACTGTAATCTGGTACTGTTTTTTTAGTGTTGTATGCGAATTCAGAGGGAATATTTTAAATTTGGAGGGGTTGATTTGATGGGAAGATGGGATGGACAGAGAAAGCGAGATGGAAGATAGTAGATACTTGAGAGAGTCAAAGAGAAAGAACCGATGAAAATACAAAGCAGGATTGCAACCACTGCACAACACAGAGTAGTAGTCGAAGCACACTGTACTACTACCCAGGAAGCAGTTTGCATGCATGCAGCTTTATAGACTCCTATTTTGTAGAGCGCTCACCCAACCGGTTACGATTTTCTGATGAGATCGATACTTTCAGTTTTGTGGTGTGTATCCTAATGCATAATAGAAAAGTCGTATGAAGAGAGTGCAAGTTGAACTGCGGGAGTGAATTTTATATTGAACGTAATATCCTCTCCTTGTATGTGTTTAGACTTCTCCGTCGATATGCTTTTCATGCTTGATACAGATCAGTATTATTCGGAATTTATGTATAGGTTTCGGACGACAGGAATCTGCTTCAAATGTTTTCGTGAATTTGTTGGTTGATGAAAAGCACTAGAGGAGAGAAGTATGCACATACTTTGGATATTTGTAGTTGTAGAAGTAACCTTGCCGTATGTTTAGAAGAATGAGCTCAGCTCAGACTGTTCTCCGTTTGCCAAAGCTTACGACTTGATGTCTTCAGTCGAAAAGTCACCGAGTGTGTGACTGACAAGTTGACGACAGTTTCGTCGCACTCACGTTCATCGGTTTGGTTAAGTATAGAACGGGTTGGCAGTTCTTCCTTCGTTGGCATCAATTCTGTTGTTTTTTCTCTCTTTCCCCCTTGTTCTCTCGTCAACGCTCTTTTGTCCCTCTCTCTCTCTTTCGCTCTCTCTCTCCCTCCTGGGATAGAGCGTTTCCTCCTACTTCCCATAACTCCTGGTATATTTTTTGAAGATTATGCCGTAAATTAAGAAAACTTGGTCGTGATGTCGTGAAATTGTCATTATTTTTGACATGTAGGGCTGAATTTTTGGCAGATTAAAACCAAAGTGTAAAATAGTAAGGAAGGATTTTATTTTATGCGTTTTGTTTTAAATTTTTTCAGGCAAATTAGTGGTGCCATGATCCGTATTAGTAACTCCGAAGAACTTCGTGAAGGTTGTACTGATCGTGTTATTACCATAACTGGAAATCCGGACTCCGTTGCTTTGGCTCAGTACCTAATCAACATGAGGTAATGTTCATCATAATTATTCTTGTGCTTTCTGTTTTGTGATGGAGAGCTTAAGATACATGAAGTATCACATACACGTACTTTTAAACGTACTGTGTGCTCTTATGTGATAGTAATGTTTTGAATCCCTTGTTTTATATGTTGATTTTTTTCTCATGGTGGATTATTTTTTTGGATACTCATCAATCATAGCTCATAACTGTGTACACATGTGTACTCAAGAATTATAATACTTGCACCAAGATTTTTTGAGCAAATAGTGGGAACTTTTTGTTTTGCTTATTTTCTTTTTTTGTACTAGAGTTGGTCGTTTACTGTTGTAAAAATCATCAGAGGAGTTTAGAGCGCTCCTTCTGTGTCAGACAATAGCCTTAGTATTAATCCTCCCTTATGTGTAAACACTTGAAAATTGTGTAAGCATAAGAGAGCACTTGCATTTAAAAACGGTGGCGTCTTATGGGAACTAAATCTATGTGTACAAATATAAATACTATACATACTATACAGTATCTATGTGAAGGTGTGTCTATATAAATCGTCTCTAAATTATGAGAATTGCTTCAGGGAGGGGGGAAATTTCCTAGTGATTAATGAAGTTCCTTGGCGGTTTTCATATTTCAGGAATACAATAATTTTTGGTAGCACAAAAACGGGGATAAAAGTCTACTAAGTCTGAGATATACTATACGTCTGTTTATTTTAGTTTACGGAATAAGTTTTAATTAGAAATTAGCCATATGCAAGTTGGATTATTATTATTACTTGTATTGTATAGTGGATTTTTATCGCGCCTCTCTTTTTTCCTGAATAATTGAAGACATACTTGGATTTGTCTTCTTTACCATGATAGTAATTATGAGAGGGATGAATACCTTGATACATAGTTTCAACATTGACTCATCAGTTGTTTCTTCAGAACCTTACCAGAACGGCTGGTTAGTTTCCTTCGACTTTAATGTTTAGGTAATTACCTCAGGGTATGATAATAAAAACAGTGCTTTCGCAATAACAACTCGTTTGTTTAGGGGAGAAAGAAAGAATCTTTTGTTACTTATGAGAGTGTGGAAATCATTAGAAGTTTTTTTTTTACTTTCTCCGAAATAATGGGATTTGATTTATTATTAGCGAGGAGCTTTTTTATTAGTTTTGACGTCATTATAGGATGGGGAGTTTTTGAGGTGGGATCCTCGAGTGTATTCCGAATTTTACATTCATCAGAACCCGTGGTGGAGAGGATGCCACAAAAAGTACGAGTATAGAAGTAAAAATAATTTGTTGTTGCTGATAGTTTTTATTTACAAGCTCTATTATGAAGGGAATGTATATTGTACGCAACATTTCTGAGTCATCATTGTAGGTAGTTATTTGAGGGAATAGAAAGTTGTAGGAGAAAAAAAGTTGGGGATTGAGTTATGCATTAGTATTAAAGTGTTAGGGCAAAAAAAATCTTGTTGCAGTCGATGATGGTTTCAGAAGGGAAATGAAAACATATAAAAGTCAACAATATGTGCATTCGTATAAAATATATATATATATATATGAACCAGTGTGGAGTTGCAAAAGGCGAATCTGGAAGCACAAAAAGGAGACGGGGGTTCTCCGAATGGTTCAGGTCAAGGATCATCGGGTGGGCAAAATAACTCTCAAGGGGGTGGGTCAAACAGTTCAAGCGTGGGTGGTGCCCTTCCTCCTCTGGCTAAGCTCCTGACGAACCCGATCCTAACTTCGCTGAGTGCCCTGGGCAATCTCGGCGGTCTCAATGACCTCCTGTCCGCGGCATCCCTTCCACATGGCTCTCCGCCTGTTCAAACCACTGGTGTCCATCGTCGTCCACACAACTCCTCGTTCACACCAAAAATCAAAGCCTCTGGTTCCCCACCACCTAAACCCAAGAATGAAAGGAACAAGTTTGCACCCTACTGAATATAATTCTTCAGTTTATATTATTATTATTATTTACCAACCAAAAACAATTATCATTTTAGTAATTATGATATCATAAATTACAACATCACTGTTTTTTTTTCTTTTTTTTTGTCTCTTTCTCTCTCTCTATTTCTCTCTCTCATGTCACTTTACCTGTCATTCATACTCTCCTTTTACAGTTTATTAACTTCAGAGTTAATAAGACCTAAGAGTTTACAAGAAACTATAAAAGAACTATAACTACTCACTAGGAGAACAATAGGTACATGAGTAAGTGTATGGGTTTTTGTGTAGAATACTACTACTACTATATAAAATACATATATAGTAACAAAGCAAAAGTCGAGTACACAGTTTAGATAAATATAAATGTATATTGTGTGTTCGTGTGTAAACAAGAATTAATACCTATATTATCGCTTCTTAATGTATGTAGATTGTGAAAATATTCGAAAGAATTCTTTTACTAATGATTGAGTTTTTGTTTTTTTTTTGTTATTATGATTTTGTTTGCCATTGTGCGGTGTTAACTATTACTATTATTTAATGACAGGCGTTTTTTCCCTCGGTTTATCATCCTTTTACTTTATAGTTTAACGCATATTTGAAGGTGATTATAAATTATATACAAACTAAACAATGATGTGCGTATAAATGTACTAATGCAATAAATATATATGTACATAGTATATTTAAGTGAGTATCTCGTTTCTGTACGGAAGCAGTTATTATTGCTACTACTATTGGATCCTTTGAATTATTAATTATTGTTGTCATTGAAATCCTTTATGAATTAATAATTATCGAGAAAGGAATTTTATTTTCCGTGATCTTGTCGAGGACATTTATAATAATATTTCTAGTATTGTCTCAAAGATTTAATGTAGGCCTTCTGTCAGTGGTAATGAGTCATTGTTTTTAATTGTTGGGCAGATGTTATACAGAGGGCCTCCTTTTTTGGTTGGGAAAATTTTATTTGCCGAATTTTTATTAAGTCGTGGTCGTTCACATTTCCTTAAAAATTAAGATTTAATGCGTTTGGTAGCGTTAACTTTATTTTCCTGTTTTGTTGTTTATTTCGGGTCTCTCCTCCTGTATCTGTATAGATTAAATATGATTTTGTTTAATTATATTTATTTTTTGTTGTTAAAACTTGTACAAAAGCTACAAGACAAGAAGCAAATGAATAAGAAATACAATATTGAATTTATTACATACAAGTTTCTAGTGAGCAGTAACACCAGAACACAGCAGTTGGAGTTATTTGTTCGTAAGCTAGGACATTATCGAACATATGTTTCTCTGATTGAATGATCAGTTTGTAACTATCAATTCTCATCATCTCTGGAATTTCTGGCTCAATTTAATTGTGATACACACATGTAAGCTATCGCTGTGTGTATCGATTTTATTGTATGCGTATAAGTTTGGATGGGAATAGATTGGTAGAGTCAGACATGGGGGTATAGGTACGACATAAATGCATGTATATAGACTTGCCTAAATGGTATAAATATGTGTCTCTTTCCTCATATATTTCTGTAGGTAATGGGGGGGGGGTGGGTGGTTTGGGAGGAGAATTTACTATAGATTAACAAACATTACATATATAGATATGTAGAAGTAGAAACATTATTGAGTAATTACTGATATTAATTGAAGTAGCGTTGGTTAGGGACAATTAGATTAGTGTGTGATTACATAATCGTAGGACCATTTGCGTGTATCTAAATGTGTAGGATCTACACCGTTTTGTGTACGTATTTGTCGACCTAGGGGCAAAAAAAATATTTTGATTTATTATTATTGTAATTTACATAATGTGAGAGTGCGTGAGAGTCCGGTAAACAATATCCTGATGTCAGTTTGTTTTTTTTCTGTTGGTCCTTGCTTGATTTTCTCCAGATTGGATTTATGATTAAGAAAATATAGTGATTTTGATGGGAATAAATATTATGTTACCTTACTTTGAATGCTTCTAATCTTCTCACTATCTCAATTCCTTTTCTCTGTGGCATCGTCAGTTTTGTGCATACAGTTAATGTATACACTTTTACTGATGCGTCATGTAATCTTAATCCAAAACCTTCCATTCCATAGAATTATTACCGAAGTCATTCATTACCATTACCAATACTCCAGCCAACCAGCACTACTGCTTCATACCGTCCTCTCTCTCTCTCTGATGATTTCCCCTACGATTCTCTCAATCTTCCAACATATCCACCACATTTCTCCATTTGATTGTAAGCACCCATATGCTTCTCTGTACCATAAAAAAACTTCCCACACTCGAGTCTGAAATTCCATACATCCCATATGATTCTCTCTCTACTACCGTTCAGCCATCCCATAAGATTCTGTTTCACCATGCTGTCTATGTTATTCTCAAATACCATCTATACTATATCCGTCCTCATATGATTCTCTACTACTACTACTTCTACCACCACCATTGTACATCCCATGTTGTTCTAAAATACCACATGTATATCCTCTCATATATGATATGATTGTGTTTAATCATGTTTTCCCATACAAGTCCACGTTTACCCTGTTTTCCATTTTAATATACTTACCACCATCTGATACCATACTTTGACCATGTTTCCATACTTATCCATGCATAGCCACATATCCCTGTAGAATATTTTGAATGAGCGTGCTTTCCACATAATTCCATAAACCAGGTAATTTTTATCCATGGAATTCCATATAGAATTTTGCTCTCCATTTAATCCTGTGTGTGTAGTATGTTACCAATGTTACCATGCTTTCCAGACGATTCCACGTTTTAGCACGCTTTCCATGCAATTCCATACTAACCACGTTTTTCCATAAAATTCCATACTGTGCCCATGCTTTCCATCTCTGATTCCACATTAACAATAATTTCCATATGATTCCATGTTAACCATACACCTCCATGTGCTCTTCAACTATTTTCCATACATGTATGTATATACAAATTTCTCTAACCATTTTTTCCCTATAGGTTTCTCCATTACTTGTAGCTCTCTCCGTGCAACTCTGTGACTCTATGGTCATGTAATCATATTCCTAAAACTCCAAAATCCAACCAAGATCACATGAAGAATCTTCCACCACCAAGCTCACACATTTACCATCCTCTCTCTATCTATCTGCCACTTTTCCCCCCTCGCACGTCCAACGCGTATCAGTATCCCAAGAGTCATGAACAGGTTACAGGGTATTATTAGCGTAGGTAGGAGCAGGTAGAGTTGTTTTAATACCTTGCCCTCGTTTTTTTTACTAGGAATTTATTACTTTCATGTTTACTCGAAATCCGTTCCTATTGGATGTTTCTCTCTCACGTCTGTACAGAACAACCCTGTACTTTTCAACCTATACAAACGAACATGATGTTCCGGCCTTATTTTATCTTTTCTAAAAAGTGGATCATGAGTCCTTGAATATGCACAACTTGCATATTGCAAATTATTGATCCATGTGCAATTTTACAACGACATGTTTACATATTTCCGTTCTAGGCAGGCATGGTTAGTATTAAAATCTACCTGACGCTGCTATTTTTTCCCCCTAGAATTTCTAATAATATCTTTTATAAAAATAAGTATGTCAATGAATACGTTCTGTATCCACTCTAGAAAAATAAATCATCCTGAGCATATATACAGATACAGATATATATATATATATATATATATATATATATATATATAGGCTGTGGAAAAAATGCTTAAACAATTTCCGATGAATTGACTCCAACTTTTAAAAAAAATCATTTCAAAAGTTTCTTTATACAAATCTTTTAACTCAACTGTATTTTTCCAGGAAGATATTCCCGTTTAACTTTAAAAATAAAAAAACTTTAAAGAGGATAGAGATAAAGGAAAGTTTAATAGGGCACATAGAGCCGAATAAGCGCACCTGTAAAGACTTACTTTTGTGATGCACTCAATACAAGTCAGCGTCGTATTTTATAATAGATGTACACATAGTAGTCGTAAATAGGAGCCTCTATAAAATTCCCTTGCTGATTCATCTGATTCTAGTAGTGAAGTTGGAAATACTGTAAATGATGACTGATCCCCCATGTTCCGGCCTTGGTTGTCGTCCTGATCTCCCGCACAGTTGATACTATCTATGCTGTCTCTAACTCTCTTCGCTCATTCCCTTTTACCTTAAAGGCGTTCCTTGTATCCCCTAGCTCCGGTTATTTGTCTCTCCATGTGTATCGACCAAGAGCACATAATATAGAGGAAAGCAATACTTTTTCCTACTGCCGTAGAACTTCCATACACTATACTGCTACTTCCTCCCTAGCATAATGTTGTCAACACTTTAGCCTTTACTCTCTCTCTCTCAACAAGACCTTTAAAGACAAGCTCATCCTGCTGAATCCCTCTTTAAAAAAATCTTATTTATCAAATGGAGGATTTTTCCTATAGAGTTTTTTTTCTTCTTTGGCTTTCCTCCCTGGTTTTTGCTACTATACTCTCTTACTACTACTACTACTACTACTACTACCATTACTTCTACTACTCACACTTATTTTGTGTATAACACTTAACGTTGTTATTGGTATTTTGCACACAAAAAAAGGAGAAGAATAAGACAAGGGAGCCGCTTTTATATTCTTGTTTGTTACTACTACTACTATTACTACTACTACTACTCAGACTACGACTTGTATCGATTTATTCTTCTACTACCAACTCTAAGCCCATCTAATGCTTATACATACAATGGGGTCTCCACTATACTCTCAAACATATATAGCTCTATCTTGGCAAACACTCACAAATTAGGATTTTATTACACCGTAAAAAGTCATTGATGACGATATTCTAGATTCTATTTAAGATTCCCGTTTTTACTTAATGCAATTCTACCCAAATGACTCTCCCACCATTACGTGTTTATCTCAATTCGGGAATGGCGTGAAATGAAGAGTAAATTGCCTCCCACCAACTCTCTCTCTCTCTCTCTCTCTCCTTGACTCCCTTAACTCTTCTTTTTAATTTGCATCTACTCGTAAATCTTCTCGTTAAATATCTACTAGACGGAATTCTTCCTCTCTCTCTATATATCTGGATTTCATTAACATTTTTTTTCAGTTGATAAAAAGGCCTTTGTTAATCCGTCAACAATTTCCTTTTGAGAGAGCTCTTAAAATTTAATTAGAAAATACAGCACACACCACGTCTGTTTGACATGAAAGAGGCCATTTAAAAAAAACTCCCAATCAAAACCACTACTTGAGAATATTGAAAAAACATTTTCTATACGTACACACAATCTCTCTATAAACCTCATCTTCTTGCACTCATTCCATAATTAATTCATACATATAATTATTACACTGATGACCTTACCAAACCCTGGTTCTACTATCCTCATCTTGAAATAATCCACATACTAAAAAAAAAAGAAGAAAAAAACCTATAAATCATATAATTTTTTATTGGCTCCTCCACACACACATATTATATGTCATCCGATCCTATGAAGCATGGAAGCTCCTTGTATTACAACTGTCTATAACAAGTTATGATCGATTTCTGATCTACAACACTCATAAATGTTATTTTTTTTCTCTCTCTCTCTCTCTCTCACTCTTTTTATCTTCTCACGTTCCCAATTTTTTGTTGAACCTCCCTCTTTCTCGTATTTTTGCTGTACATTGATGAGAGAGAGAGACTATTCCTTTAAAAAAACATATACATCCAAGGGATTTCTTCCTCTCACATACTCATCCTGCCTATGGGTCAAGGACTGACTGACGACGAGAAAGTGAGCGTTGACAAAAAAAAGTCGTGTTCAAGACCTACTTTCATCACTCTCCACCTTCCCTCCTTTAATCTCAGTTGGTTTGTCAAGAACTTTTGACCATCTCATTCACGTCCAATCCCCCCTTGTGTTCCATCTGTATTCCAACTTGAGGAATTTCCAGCACCGTCCCTCTTCAACAATGCCTTCACCATTGCTATAGTATTCCAAGAGAAAAAAAAAGCATAGACAAGAAATTTCCTCCTCCTAAAAGAAAAAGGTATCAAAAACCCATTCCTCCTCGCCTTTGTACTCAACATGTTGTTAGTAACACAAAACATGGTTACGAAAAACAGTGCAATTCTTATGGTAAGTATCATTCCAACTTTTTTCCTCCTCACTCTCTCTCTCTTTCTCTATAAACTTGTTATATAAATCTCCTACTACTTTCACCATGTTACATGTCATGTATTACTCTTTCTCTCTCTCTCTCTCTTCTTCCAAAGATCCACAACACACCCTCAACCTGCCAAGAATAACTTGCCTCTGACCAGAAATATATTGAGAAATTGGTTGATTTTTTTTTCATTTTTTTTCTTCTCCTACACATTTGATTTTATTCTCTATGAGATAATACGATTTTTTTTCTACACTTGACACTCTTCCAGAACCAGAGTCCAGTAATAGTAGGAAATCCACATTCTCTCTCTCACTCTCTCTCTCTCTCAAGATGACCTCTCCAACCTCCGACATATACTCACTCCTCCGATCAATTGTTCTTTTTCCTGTGAAAAAATCGATCCAAAAAAAATAATAATCTCCACAATTCACGAACCAAACAACCAAGAATTTGTCTACCACTGTTCCGACCATTCCTCGGGCACCGTCTAGACCTTGAGAGTCACACACACACTTGAGTGAAGAACGAGTTTTATAAGCGTATGTTTTCTTCGAGTCTTTATATCTATTTAAATTTGGGGACATTTCCCCCTTATTTAGTATGTATTTTTACTGGCGTGTAATTAAGACTAAATATGTACTAATGGATGGAACTCTATGTACATAAGATTTAAGGCTAAACTCAGACTCCCTCACTGTAATAATTACTTGATGGCGAGATCGAGCCTTCAACGAGTCTTTTGTATTTTAGTAGTTCCAGGTGAAACTCACTGTTTATAGTACACTTCTGGCTAATTATATTAATTGGAGAGGGGAAGTGTAACGATCCTTGTAGGAATTTGGGTTAAAGGGCACATTTTCATGGGAATACCTTTGCTCCTACTACATATACTCTAGGATGGCGTTGGCAGGGAAGAATCCCAAAAAGACTGTTCATAGGGGGGAGAAAGTGAAAGGAAATGTATTTTTCTAGTTGTACATATCTACATAATTACGTATATGGGGGAAGGAGGATGGAGGAGGAGTGGTTATAGGATTATACGTGGCTCATTGCCTATTATTGACTGTTGAAATAATGTGCAATTAATTGGTGCGTTTACTCTTGACGAGGAAACTTTTCTCTCCTTTGAATCAACTTTGATAGGTTGGGTTGGGTGTAAATATACTCTCGTACTGCTCTATCTACATACAGAGAGGGACGCCTAACTCAATGGGAGAATTCACTTTATACACGGGGTATATATTACTTATGTTCTTTTATGGGAAATCTTTTTTTTTACTCCCATTTACTTTCTCCAAAAGGAAAAAAAGGGAAAGAGGACTGTTAGTGGGGAAGGGAAAGATGATTTGGGTGTAGTGAAGAAAAAGTTTTTTTTTTTCGTGAGGAGGTGAAAGAACAAAGTTTTCTACTGACTAAAATGATTTTTTAGCGTGAATCCTCTCTCTCTCTCTCTGCCTTTGGATTGCATGTCTCTCTCTCTCTCTCTCTGCATTAGAGGTCCTTGAGTATAAAAGTTTTTCTCCACACTGCAATGTGACAGAAGGTTTTTTTTCCAGAGGTGTGGACTTTTCGGAGGAACCTCATAATCGTGATAGTTGATGAGTATAAGGATATTCTGTGAAAATTAGTGCGTGAAGGGTAGAAATTTGGTAGGAGGAAAATTGTGGAGTAAGTCGTCGTATTATTATGCACGTGGTAAAATACTAATGTTCGGAAAAGTGAAATACGTCGTGCGTGTGAGGGAAGACCTGCATTGGAGAGCGATAGCGTGTATAGGAAGAGGCCTCTGTAGGTTTTGTATATGTTGGAGTGATATTCTGTAAAGAAAAAAAAATGGAAAAAATGTTGGAATTTTTGGAAAGAGGAGTGAAAATTAGGAGTCTCTCTGTATATTTATAAAAGCTCATACTTTTTCCCATCTGATGATGGACTAAGTTTTCTTCTTGACTTTGATTGACAGGCTAATAGGATGCTTAAATACAGGGAGAAGTGACGGGGGAAGGGGAACAAGTTTGAAATTTTTTGGCATGATTTTCTTCCGACTCTGCATATTTCCCCGTGATTAATCTATAAATTCCGGAATTTTCCAACTCCTCGTATCTCCTTCCTCATAGTATTAGTGAATATTTATAGGTACTGTGGAAATATGGAAAGGCTCTTGTATTTTAAAGGAGCCAAGTTTTTTTCCCTATAATTTGTCTCCAGCTTATTTCTCTATTCATTGTATACATGACATAGTATGACTTTGTAGAGAGGAGGGACCATGTGTGTGTGTAATTAATTTGAGGACGTAATAGGGGACTTTACTATAGAATTTTACTATGAGAGTTGACAAGTTAAACTTGTATTGATTTTAAGAGGGACCTTCAAAATAATGGGAGACAGAGAGACTTTTTTTTAAGAACAAACTTTCTCTTCCGCCGCTTCCTCCTCCTCCTCCTCCTCTTTAGACTGTCATCTGTATTTCTACAACATGGATTAAGATACATTATTTTAACTCTGCGTATGAAAGTTCTCTACTTTTTCCCTTGTGACTTATTTCGAGTATAGGTTTTGATACTTTTTAGTCTATTAAAATGCCTTGAAAAGCGTTCTCTCACTAGATTAGTTTATCATATGTTCTGATCTATACGGAGATACTTTCCTAGAGATTACAAACATAATTGGAGAAAAGTTTTTTGTAAGGAGGAGGAGGAGCAGCGCTCGAACAGAGTAAATTGTCGATGATAAGTTTATCCATAGGAATCTCTCCTTGTGTAACTTGAATGTAGCTCTTCATATGTAATAATCCCTCATATATATTTTTAAATAGACGCTCCTTGAATCCACATGAATTTCCTTGTATATTAGCGGGGTATAAGCTAAAAATGAACGTTCCATTACACGGAGGGATGATGAGATATTTAAAAATTGATATCTGACTCGTCAGCCTAAGAATAAAATAGTAGCGTGTACTCTTAGTGCTCAACAAGATTAGCAGAGTATAGAAGGACATGTATTTTAATAGGAAATTAGGCTAAAACTACAGAGCTCTGAAAATGTACAAGAGAGGGAGAGTGAGAGAGAGAGAGAGAGGAAATTCTTGGGAAAGAAAGTTTAGACGGAGCTTCAGAATGTAATCCATTGTTTCGCCTATTGATTTGGATAGGGTGGGAGTAGGAGGGTTAGGGGGGGGGGGAGAGTGAAGGATAATATAATGATAATGGAAATTTCATGTTTATTATGTACATAATGCATGTGCATACATGTGTGTATGCTAATATACATATGGAAATATGCCTTTAGAAATAAATAGTACATGTGATTGAATGATACAAAAGCATGTATATAGCTTTTTAGCATAGAGGGAGAGTTTCCCTCCAAATAGCTTCATTTTACTTGTATGAGAGAAAAGTAAAGGGGGGACTAAAAGATAAGTTAGTTTTCGTATATATTTAAATGATTGTGGGATTTAAGTTTTCAATGGGAAGGAAATTGTTACCACGAAATTCTGGTGGTTAAAGGAGAGGAAGTAAAGGAGGGCTAAATCTATGGAGAAAATAGTACATGGGATTTTTTCTATATGAATTGTTCTGGATTTTCTTGACTATATGGGAAAGTTCTGTATAGGAAATTTCTATAGGAAAGCTCTATAGGAAAATTCTATAGGAAAGCTCTATAGGAAATTTCTATGTGAAAGCTCTATAGGAAAGCAGTCTTTCTTAGAGGGAGAAATGTTGTTGTTGTTGTTTGAGATAAATTTCGATTTGTATCTCTTGGTTACAAGTAGAATTTACAGTTAGACGCCTGCATATATGTATATAAGATTTTGCGGAAGAGAAATATTGATCGGGATGTGAATTCCTTGGGGGTAGAGGAAGGAGCATCATCTCTCATATGAGTGCTTTGGGTCGTGTGTATGTAAATATATGGGAGTCTCTATAAATTTCGGATATACTTTTTTATGCATATGAAAGTTGATAAGAAAAAAATTGGTTTTTCCCTAAAAAAATATACATGTTTTTTTCTATATGTGTTGATGAGGTTTTTTCTCGATGATGATGATGATGATGATGATGATGATATTGATGATGCTGACGATAGGCCTTTGATTCAACTCCTACTTTTCACAGGTTAGCAATGGAGACTGCGACATTGGCGGGTGGTGGTCTGGTCTTCCCAGCTGCAGCTCCGGTGACTGGCCCAAGTCCTGGTTTCTATATTACAGCACCAAGTCCAATCCTCCGGGCACCCATTCATTAATTAGACAAGAAGGAGTGTACACATACACATACACACACACACACTCAAGTCTCTCTCACATATAATATACACACATCAAAATACACACCTGAGCTGCTCCATAAAATAAAATCCAGGAAAATTTACGGAGATAGAGAGAAAAAAAAAGCTCCATTATATAAAAACAAAAAAGGAAACAATATTTACGGAGGAAGAAAAAAACATCCTTCCTTTTTCTCTCTCTCTCTCTCTCTCTATTTGACATACACATAGGGAGAGCGAGTGTGTTTTATAATATGGGACGTTTCTCTTGGTGGTTGTGTGTATATTCATATATTTAAACCTATATATAAAATTACCTATATAAAAATACATATGATACAAAAATAGTATACAAAAAAAAAGAAGATTGTGGAAAGATTTTTTTGCAAAAATATACATATGTATTTAGAGAAAAAAAAATCATTTCTTTATCTCATGAATGAGAAGGATTTAACTGAGGGAGAGAGGTAAATGAAAAAAATCAAGACAAATTTAACATACAATTAATTAATAATTATTATTAATAATAATACGCAATTTGAAGGGACAAGAGGAAGAAGGAGAAAAGTCTCAAAAAAAGAAATATATGTATTAAAATATTATATATAAATTATACATATGTATTATATGGACGAGTTTATGAAACAAAGACATGCAATTGTAAAAGAAAAATACTGATCAATCCTTTTACAGTATGAAGGATCAAAAATATAGGTTAATTAATATATTTAAAGTATTTAAAAAAAGGGTTTAACCAGAGTTTCACTTTTTCCAATATGTATCATTTTTTGTAAGAGAATAAGATAAAGAAAAAAAAACCAACAAAGTTTAAAAGTATTTGATAGGGAGAAAAAAAAGTTTTAAAATTATTTGAATTATGTAAGAATTTACTACTCAAGTACATAATAATTGTATTGTATTGTATGGAGATGTTTAAGGAGTGAAGAGGAAAACAATTGGTTTTTTAGTACTAACTCATCTGTCTTCTCTTCTTCTGTGTCTACCTATATTTCTCCGCCTATATACTAAATTCTTCATGTGTCAATCACGAGTCAGGTCACAGCTCTCAATTCATCTTTAATGTAAGTGTAATAATTATTATATTTCAAGACTTCATTTTACCGCTCATTCTACATTTCTTGTGAGAAAAAGAAAAAAAGTATTTGGGAATGTGTTTTTTTCCCACTTGCGTTTTTCATGTTAATTTTTGTCATATGTGAGAAATTATAGTGTGAAAAAAGTGCTGCTTTATTGTCATTTGTGAGTATATTAGTGAGATGTAGAGGGAATTTGTATGTGACTGGACGCGGGGCTATTGTAATTGTATAGTTTCTGTAGTAGAGCGTCGTGGATCAATGGATTTTTTATAGGGGAGCTCTTTGAGAATCATCAAGTATTATTATTGAGTTAAGAGAAGGAATATATTTATTTCCGTTGAAAAAAAAGACATTAATTTATTATTATAAAGAAAATTTGGCATGTAGAAGGGGAAAGATTTGGAGAGGGGAAGATTATAGGAAGGAAGGAATTGGGAAGGGGAATAACATATGTGGGAATTTTGTAGTAGTGCTAAATTGTTTTTTCTTCTTATAGGAGGAAGGATTTTTTTTTGTGTGAAAAATCTTTTTTTTCTCTTTCTTCTAGTCAACAACATGTGAAAAAGTCTGCCAATATATTGAAATACTCTTGCATTGAATAAATACACATGCTATTATGGTATAGGGGGGCGTATGTAAAAAAAAAACAAAGACAAAAGACAAGGGTAGTAGAGAAATTGTATTATACAAAATACTAGTCTTCAACCATATGTTACTTTATAGGGGAGGGTGAGGGATGAGAAAAAAATTATTGCATGAAGGAAGAAGAAGAGATAGAAAAGTGTATTGTCTCTGTCTGAAATGAAGACACAGAGAGAAGAACATTTGGTATTCTATAGGAAACTCATACTCACCCACTCATAGTCAGTCAGTTAGTCAGTCTGAGTCAGTTCAGTTAGGAAAAGGATAGAGTTAAAATGCATAAATATATATATGGTTTTGGATCCATGACTTCTTGTAAATATACAAGCAAGAGCTAAAAGAGTACGTGATGCATGGACGGGAAAACAAAGTTTTGAGCCAAAGTCAATAATCAGTGGATTTGTATATATGTGAGGGAATGAAGGGAGAGAATCCCAATGCTTTTCTTCTTTTCTTCCAGAGAGGCATCACAATTTAGGATTTTTTCAAAAAAATCGGATTTTTTTGGATTTTGAAAAAAACTTGTTTAAAAGTCATTGCTAAATATGTATTTGGGGAAATTTTTGTTTTTTTCAAAATCAGGGTTGAGTTAAATGAATGAGTCTTATGTATTTTCAATGAATATTTTTGTCTTATTATGGAAACCTGTTCCTTTTGGGCAATGCTAGATTTAAGGGTGGGATAGGAGGCTTTACAAAAAGAAACCAAAGAATTTCTCTCGATTCTCTCTCATATATTGGAAATCTCAAGTTCAAAAATCCCAGTATAATAGTAGAAGAAGAATCATTGTAAAAAAAATTATTAGTCTAATTTTTAATACAGATGAGGAAAAAAAAATCTCAAAGATGCCAAAGAATTGTGTGGGTATTAGTTAAAATATGTACTAAAGATAGGGTGTATACTTATTATATAGCGTAGGGATATAGGATAGAAGCTTATTAAAAATTGTATACTCTGGAAAAATTGTAGGTGGAAATTTTAGATTGGTATAGTTTTATCTATTTACTTAAATCATAGCCTCGAATGTCATTGTTGTTGTGCTTATTTTAGTGCTAGTCATTTTTTTAAAGAGCTTGTTACTTTTGGACCGGACGCTGAAAGTACAATGTCTCTTGTTGAACAAAATCTTTTCAAGTCCAACAATGGAATTTCACTCGGATATAATAATATTGTTTATTATTGGAAAATTACACTCTTATGTTGACTTTATGTTCTTGTTTGGGTGTAGATGAGAAATGATTTGTTGTTGTTGTTGTTGTAATAATAGTGCCATACATTTTAACTGTATATTATCTTGAGTATAACTGTGTAAATATTCATGTAATTATGAAAAATCCTCATCCAAAATGTTTTTATTACGGGAAAATATTATCGCAAAAATAAATTTATGAGAAAGTTAATTTTCGTTTCGTTCCTTTCCTTTAAAATACATTACTAAGCATTATGATGGGGGGGGGGAGGGAATGGGAGTATTTTACATGTATTCTAAAAATCAAGTGATTAGTGCTTTAAGGCTTTAATTATTATTATGCTGAACTGAGGTATCTATGTGAAAGCAATGAAAGGGTTGCTATTATTTACTATACTATTTTTTAGTGAATATTTTTCACTTTAAAAAATACAAGTCTATTATTAATTATTATGATTAAAAAGAGAGCTTGTTTTTTCAGTATTTGAACATTTTATTGTATTGAGTTTATTATGGATTTTAATTTAGGCGGTTATACTCGTGAATTAATTTAATATATGCATATACATATATATATATATATATATAGTTATAGTTAGAGTATATTATAGGGAGAATACAAGGTTTTCCTCTTTCAAAAAAGAAATAAGAAAAAAAGGAAAAAATGTGATGGAATTTAAAAAACTATGTTTAATTATTAATAATAATAACACTGAAAAAAATATCATATATGTACATACTTAAGTATTAACTTGGATAAAATTTTCGGACGAGATAAAAAAAAGTAATAAGCGTTTCGCATAATGTCTCAATGGTAATTGATAAAATGTGTACATAATTGACAGTGGGATTTTGATGGCTTTTTCTCAAGCTCTCTCTCTCTCTCTCTTTCTCTCTCTTTTTCTCGAATGGAGAGAATTGGATTTAAATGTGAAAAAAAAATTGTAATAAAATAAATATTATTATGATGAAAAAATATGAAGTGTGATTTTAATGGAATAATGTATGGATGCTATTATTATAATAAGTTTTCAAGGGATATGATGCAATAAATGCATTGAAGAAGAAGAAGAAGAAAAAAAAATTAAAAGCAATCAAGACATCAAAATACAAGAAATCAATGTATTTATTATAAAAGTATGATTTTTTCTTAATTGTAATTAATTATTATGTGACTAATGTGTATGTTAATTATTACGTGAAAGCAAAGGTATTATTAGAAATAATAATGAAGAAAAAAATTTACTGTATTATTATACATACATATACAATATTGTTACTATATATTTTCTCTTTGGAAAAAGTTCACTTTGGAAATGGGCGGAGAATCATAATAAAGTGGTAAGGGAAAATTTGTTGAAATATTTTTTACAAAAGCTACAAAAAAAATTATTATTGTTTCATTTCTTATTATAAAAAAAAAGTAGACATGATTTTGAGAATTTCTGAGGTAAAAGCTTGTATATTGATTTTGGCATATGTTCATTCTGCGTTGTTGGATTTCTTTTGCATATTATATACAATATAATATATGCATGGCTTTGTAAATAATTGAATGGTTGAGCATATAATCTTTCTTGCTTGGAAAAAAAAATCTGTGGTGTTTATCTGCATATGTAGAATTTTAGTCCTCATAGAGAATACATAAGTTCTCGGGTGGTGGTGTGTAAATATAGATAGTTTGCTGGTAGAAATAGTATATATGTTATGGTAAAAAAATGTATATATTCTCCCAGCGTGATATATACAGCTTGTGGTTGTTGGAACAATCTTTGTGGGCATAAATTTTTACATTTGAGGCAAAAACAAAATGTGTTGATAAATGTAAGAATGTGCCAAAAAAATCATTTTTAGGTGATTTTTCATATCAGTCGTGTAGGTAGTTAATCCTTACCTGTACTTGTAACTTGACTTGTATGGGGCACCTTTCTCCTTTAAAAAGTAGGTATGTATATAAAGTGAGGATAAATGCATGGGATTGTTTTAGTTTTAGTGTTCCTAGGATTTAAAGGGTTCACAGTGTAGTATCAATGTATTGGATATTTGTATATTCCCTGGGGATTCCAACAATAGGATGGAGGATGCCGAGAGAAACTCAAATTTTAGTAGCCGCATTTATGAGGGATGTATGGATATACCCATGAGAAATCATAGTAGGGGAATGTTGTGTAGGGGAAAGGGAAAGTCCGGGGAAAGTAGGGGGAAAGTGGTGAAAGTTTGGGGTAAGTCTGGTGAAAGCGGAGAAAGTCCGGTGAAAGTATGGAGAAAGTGGTGAAAGTCTGGTGAAAGTGGAGAAAGTCCGGAGAAAGTGGTGAAAGTCTGGTGAAAGTTGGGTGAAAGTTAGGAGAAAGCGAGGGAATAAAATAATTTTTGTTCCAGAGAAATGGGCTGGATTTGACAAAGGATTCTAAACGCTATAAATGTGTTGTGTATTCCTTACGGGAGAAAGGAGGAAATTCTCATTTATCTACATTTAATTTATCCATGAAGAGACATAATTTCCCAGGAATAGGAAATAGGATTGGCCGTAGGAGCTCCTCTAATTGAGGCAATTAATTATCTAATTATTTATAATTGACCAGTGGATATAATTAGCAGATGCTTTTCTCTCCTTAAAACAATAAATAATGCTCCTGTCCTACTTGGATTTACGTTTTATTATTAAAAAGCCATAAAACTTTCTCCCTCTCTCCAAATGTTGGAGTTCTACATGTAAGGGAATTAGCCATAACCATAGAAGAGGAAAGGACTTGAGTGTTAGAAAGTACGAGCAAAATAGTAAGCGGTGAAGAAAGAGGAATCCTCAAGGAAAAATATATAGTTGGAAGTTACCACGGTGCTCTGCATTTTCCTCATGTACATATTACAATCCCCCTATTACAATCCATTACAAAGTATAGGGAGTTAGAAATCCTATGAAACTTACCTGTCTCTCAATTCTCTACCCATGTATATGATCCATTGTATAGTATTAATTTATATAAAGAGGGATCTATTACATGTAAATACATATATAAGCATGTACATGAACTAAATCTACATATAATAGGAACCACGGGAAAAGTGTACACACTTTTGTAGGAACATTTCCTTTTGGGCAGGTTGATTGACACACTCCTGCAACAATAATAATTAAAGCTCGTGGTTTTTCCATTCTCCATATATGCATGGCTGGCTGAGCTGAGTTAGCACTAAATTGGCAAACAATGGAAATAACTTAAGAAAAATCAGCACATTTTTAGAAAAAGTCATCATTCTAATAAAAGTACGAAGAGCGTGAAAATGGGCTAAAATAGCATGATGATGATAAAAAACACATTTTTTTATATTCAAAACCAAAGTAAAAAACTGTGTTGATAAAACATATCGGAATAATGCCTTAAATTCTATTTAAAAAAATATTATTATTATTATTATTATTATTATTATTGTCTCTCTCAAAGAAAAGAGCACAAGAAAAATGTCTAGCTTCAACCTATAAAATTACATGTAAAAAATCTCCCTTGAATACAAAAAAATCCCCCTTGTCTCTCTCAGCAGAAAGTGAAACAAAATTTTATTTCTTCTTCCACTTTCTCTCTTCTCCCTCTTTTTCTTCATAAAAAAAATACATTGTAAATTTCTCAAGAAAAGTGTATACGACTCTCACAATGTTCCATGTACTATTCGTTGTAGCAATAATAAATGACATTGAGTAAGGCATGGGCACGGCTTCAGGTTTCAAGAAATAACACAAGCTCTGATTTATTTCCTCCCTCAATTTATTCACACCCAACTCCAAAATCCTCTGTAAAAAAAGAGTATTAAGAAATCAATAGGAAACTCCCCCTTAGCTTACACTTATACTTAACTGAGAATATCGATTAATTGATTTCCCTTGAAAATTCTCACCCATTCACGTTAAAATCAATAGTAATTTTTTAAAATCCAAAATTTGTATTCCCCTTTCAAAAATGTTAGGGAGTGATAAAAATTATTTATTTTCCAATAATTATTCCTCCTACTACAATGTAATAATTATTACATGAGGATTGATTCCATTGATGAGACAAAAAATCCATGCTCATTTATTTCAAGTATTCAAAAGGAGAGTGAATTCTATTGTAATAAATGGCGCTCTCTGTGTGTATGTAAAAAAAAACTTTGAGGGACAAAAATACCATCAATAATAATTTTATCATTACATTGGAAAAGGAAGGTTTGAATAATAAATAAGGATTTAATTACTATATAAATATATATATAATAACTATTTACATTATATGCATATACATATGTATATGGTGACAGAGGAAATACGAAAAAAAATCCCAATCAAATCGAGCTTATACGTCATTACAATGAGGTATTATTAACATACTAGGGCTACCAACGTTTAATTACTATTAGGTACATATGCATACACGTGTAAATAGATGGATATGTATGTACAATGGTTAATACATAGTTAATAGTAGGCAATTAAAAGTTTGTCATCACGATGCAATTACTTTTATTGTGTAAACTAGTAATAACTAATTGTATAGCGCAAGTGACTATTCTCCCTCTATAGGACTTATCATATGGTATGTACATACATACGTTTACACATGACAAAATCTCTATAGTAATGATACTCAAAAAAAGCTTGTTCTTCTTCTATATAATATGCACTGATATAAATGCACATAGTTTAAGTCCAACTCTATTCTATCTAATGGAGAAAAGTCCATTGAAAAATATCATCATGATTTCTCATATGAAAAAATTCTTACCAAGTTTACCACTATAGACTCATTGGAAACTTATGAGGAATTTTGTAATTTTATCATGCATTTTTTTGCATATGAAAAGTTTTATCACCTCAAATGTAAGGATTTGGAATTGGGCATGACCCTTGATTTTTAGCTTGTCCTATAAATGGTGGTAAGAATGGGGGAAATGCTTGCGTGTCTTGTTTATTAAAATTGTGTTAATATTTGCAATAATTATTTTAGTGTGTAAGTTTTGGTTTAAATTATGTTTTAATTTTTGATGCTATTTTTCCTCCTCCCTCTACTATGATTTGTAGGAGGAATAATTTCAAGATAATGACAATGATGGTTATTGCTTGTTGTGTGTGTGTGTGTTAAAAATGGAGATATATGCTTTTAAATATAGGAAGAGTACAGAGGCTTGAGCAGGGTTCGTATATTGTCTTTTTCCAAGAGGAGTTTTTTCAAGCACATTGATATAGAAAATTATGTTGGTAAGAAATTACTGTATACAATAAAAAGGTGGGATTTGTGGGTGTTCCAGTATTAAAGTATAAGGTAAAAAAAAAGAGAAAAGGTTTATTATAAAAAATGCTCTTGTCACATTTAGATGATTTGTCTTGATTGTATTTGGAAAGTTATTTGGGGAAGTTGAACATATGAGGATTTAATAATAATAATAATAATAACTATGAAGTTACTATAAATGTCATGAATCCGTGATGATACAACATATTAAACAATAACTTGTAGCTCATAGTACTAAATTATATATATTATATATAATTATATGAAAGATTATATGTAAAATAGTTGGATATTTACTTTATAAAAATTAATAATAATAATAATAATACTGTGTACTGAGTAATCGTGTCACTCTTACAATTTTATCATTACTTGAGTATTATTCCAATATTTCAAAGGTCAAAATACAAATAAAAGACAGTGGTATTATCATTATGTATATGGAATTTATCATGGATTTCAAAAAAACTTTATTTCCCCCAAAAAAAACATTTTAATGGCAAATCTTACCTTACAAAAAAATATTGTGTACAAAAATATCATTATTTGGGAATTTTTTAGCATTCAGCTTTGTATAAGTTGGAAAAAATGCATTAGGAAATTTTCCCCATTCTGAGCTTCTTTTTATTTGGATGCTTTCTCCGTGTTATTTTTCTTAGGTAATTTTTACATTGCAGTAGTAGAATTTTGTTATTCATCCAACAGCGTCTCATTCAAGTTTCTTGCCTGGATTGGGTGCCTTGGCTGGTGCATCGACCCAGTAAACTTGGTAATTCTTGAGGATTGAGGCTCTATAGAAGAAGAGAGGGGGGAAATGAAAGAAAAAAATTAAATTATATCAATCACATTTTCCTATCTAAATACATGGAAAAACTTGGAAAAGCATTAAAATATTCTCAGTTAGAAAAATTTTTTTGCCAGAAAATCAACTACAGGAGAAAGAAATTCGAAGGAAATTGAACTGTCAATAAAAGAAGAAATCTTAGTCCCTTCCATTATTTACAACTTTTCTATGTTTAACCCACGCTTACATTAATAGGAGAGAGGGAAAAAAATATTTTTATTTAGAGAGAAACTGAATTTCCTTTCAACTTCTTGAACGTCTTTGAAATGTCCCTATGAATATTTCTATACAAAAGATTATGAAAGTCTCACAGCAGGTAAGAGAGAAGGATTTTTTCTATAGACACAAAATATTTTCCCCTTTATTTGGAGAAACAATTGAAGAAAAAGATGATTGACGGGAGTAGAGAAAGTAGAATTTATCCGGGAATCCATTTAAAGGGGAAATCAATGTAGAAAATAAAAAATTCTCTCTTTTTTGTGACAGAGAGAGAGGGGGGGGGGAAGTAGGAAAACTCACATTTCAATTGAATCCCATTTCCAATGCTTGGTGAAGGTGCGATTAGTTGGTTTATAGCTTAATATGAATTTAGCCTTCAAACTCTTTTTTTTTCCATTGGCCAATGGATTTCATGATTGTGATTGATTTGAAGTCTGCTCGAAATTTACAGCTCTATAAAAAAAACTATTGTTTTTTCCATTTTCTCTCTCTCTCTCTTTCTCTCTCCCCTCCTATTTTATATCTATCTCCACTCTCCATTACCTTAACCATATGTACACACTTACAAATTTAATTTCACGGAATAAACATAAATCCTTGTTATTTTTATCGTCTCTTTTACTTTTCTATGGACATCCATTTCTCTCTACTTTTCTATATTCTTTCCTCTACACTCAACCTTTTTCCCCCTCTCTTATTTTCCTTTAGGAGAGAGGAAAAATTCCACCCATTTTACTTTATCTCCTTGTAGAAACTACTAAAGGGGTAGTAACTTATTGATTAAAAGTTTTCTCACAGAAAAAAATGCTACGAAAAAAACAAACATCAGGTGCTGTGTTTTTTTTTACTCAGACTATTTTCAATTTTTGAAAAAAAATAAACCCTCATTTTATTTTCTCCCCGTATATTTTTTTCTCACCATGAATTTTCTACACAAGAATTTTCATTACATGTTAAATTCATATTGGTTTTGCAAAGCCAGATGAGATTTTTTTCAAAAAAAGAGAAGATACTCAAATTTTGCATATCTTTTACATTATTTAAATATCACCAAGAGAGAGAGAGAAAACCATTTATTTTCCTTTTTTTCTTCTCCTCTCCACCTGCACATCTTTATGTATCGAGACTAGGCCTGAATAGGAAGAGAGAGAGAGAGAGAGAGAAAGTCATAACAAATCCTTATGGAGAAAGTAGTACCCTGGTAACGACGATGGAGCAAACATCGTAGGAACGAATCTCTCCATATGGAGAAAGTACCTTGGTAACATTTTTCCATATGGAGAAATTATATGCGCATGAAACTTACATGGAGAAAGTCCAGTGATAGAAAAATGCACCTAAGAGCGTCGTATCTGTATGTGTAAAGAAAAATTAAGGAGGAAATTCTAAAGCAACTAAAGCTACAAGAAGGGAGAAAGGTAGAGAGAAAGTAGTGGGAGAGCTTTGAAGAAAAAAGGAGGAAAAGAGAGAAAAAGAAGGGAAGTTGAGAATAGAAAAGAGAAGAATAGAAAAGTCTTTGATTCGGATCATAAACGGTAAATTGTAAGTCTTTAATAATGGTAGAAAGGTTCTGAGAGGAGGTTAACTGGATGATAAAAACACACCCGAAGAGAATGAGCCGGAGAGAAAAGACAGGCCATTTGAAAAGCACCTTTCTCTCTCTCTCCACTCTTTTTATGCATATTACTACCTTCCTTTCCTACACTACTTACTCCCTACACTTCTTTTTAGGCCTTTTTGTCTCCAATCTAAATAACTTTGAGAAAAAAGTCCCTTTAAAATCACATAGGGAAAATCCTATTTAAACCCAAGTGAAAGTACTAGAGAGAGAGAGAGACAGAGAGAGAGATACCTTGAGAGTTACAGTAATAGCCAGGTATATAGAAGGAGAGAGTGAAAGTAGTGGTGAAAGAAAGCTCAATATGGAAATTAAGAACTCTCCTTTCTATACACTTTAACTTTAAAAGAGAAAGCAGTGGTAGGGGTGGTTGGTGAAAGGCTGAGGGACATTAGAGTTTCCTTAGAAAGCAAAAGTGATGTTGGGACTTGATGTTAAAGAGAGGGAGAGAGAGAGAGAGAAAGTGGAGAAAAGCCTTTTCTTTTCCCGTGAGGAGGGATTAAATCAGCATCATTATTCAACTGAGATAGTGACAAAGTACATTGCATGAGGTCGATCGTTTAAAGAATGATGCTCCTATGAAGAAACCCTCCTAATATGTAGAGCCAGGTAAAAATATCATATTTCCAGGTATTAGTAGGAGAGTCCATAAGAAACTTAACTTTCACCAGTTTTACCACCACTACTTTTTCCAACATGAAGATAATACAAACAATACTGAATCCTGACATTAGAGATAAGGAGAAAGTTACTTTCTCTCTGAAATGTGGGCAAATCTAGGGAAGCTCCTCATTTAACTTACATGTCTCTCCGTACTGCTATTACTCCCCTAAAGGGAAATCCCCTCGAAAAATACATATTTCCCGCTTATTTTATAATTGCATTAGAACTATAATGACTCCCATAAAAATTCTCTCCTACTCTCCTCCTCCTCCTCTTCCATATCATCACAAGGGAAAAACTCTGCCAAATTCCCTATAACCCTCAGTTAGATTGTACAGCTACACCATTTTCAAATATAAAGGGAGAGAAGAAATGTTTCCACTCAAATAATTTTTCCGCTAGTTATACACAAAATCCTGAAATTTTTTGAATCTCATTAAAAGATGCGCTAAGCCATGCTATAATGGATGTGATTGTGGTGAAAGTACAGTGGGAGTAGGATAATTGGTAGGAGAGAGAATTTTCTTTCCTGGCTATCTTTTATACTGTAACAGGACCATCTGTGTGTGAGGAGGATTTAAGGATGATGGAGCAGGGGGAAAACTAATGTTGGCGAGTAGAGCATATACACGCTATATAATCGGACCTCTGCCCTTGAGTGCCTTTTATCACGAGCGTGTAGACGTCTGCTCGGGCCATGGAGGTCCTTGTGATAAAAGCGGACAGATGACAACGATATTTCATCACCACGTGCCTCACCCACGAGAGAAATATTTGACGTGTTCATTTCCGAAATGTGTAGTAGTAGTAGTAGAGAGAAAATATGTATTTATTTCAGACACAAAGAGTATTTTTTTCTCATAGAGTTTTTTCGTTTGTAGTGAGAGAGAGAGAGAGAGAGAGAAAGGGTGAGCAATAATAATAATAATAATCTACGTATATGAATTTTGTGGTTGTAGTGGTGAAAGTCTAGAGAGAAAGTTAAGTAAAAGCGAGAGAAGGCTTTTTTGCCTGAGAGGAACAGCTGATGCGGTTATGACTCTGTCACAATCCTTCCCGCTTTTGTATATAAAAGTATAGGCAGAGATCCCTTAAAGTAAGGAAGTAGGACGACATTATGGGAACCTTCCCTCTTCCCCTAATGCACTCCGTGTTGGAAATGAAGGATTTTATTGAATTTCATTCGGAAAAAATAGCGTGTGTACATCTACGAGAGATTTACTACATATGAACACAAGTAATAACACATAGCGGCCTGGATTACTTTGTTTAGGGAAGGAGAAAAAGTCGTGGAGAAAGTGAATGCTTTTTGGGATTTTTCGTCTTCATTTTTTTCCTTTCTCCTTTATTTTTTTTCTACAGTGGAACAGTGCAACAGTGGAAGGAAAAATGGATTGAAATACAGTAGATAGAATTTAGCACAATAACTTTTGAGCAAAATTTCTTGGCTAGTAAAGATAGGGAATTTGGTTGGGAATGGTTTCTAGAAAAACGGAGGTTTATTGGGTTGATTTATCTGTTGGTAAGAGCACATTTCCCGCAGAATGAATCTCGATCCGCCTTTGTGACAGTCAAGAAAGACCTTGTGTATTGTAGGCATCATAAATTATTTGGAGGGAAGAGTATGCAAATTTTAAATATTGTTTCTGTTTTTCTTCTCCTATTTTTATAGGCGTGTAGGTTGGATCTTATGGAGAGAGATAGGATGGGTTTCTTTTTCTTATATTTGGTAGGAGGAGGAGGAGGGAAAAAAGGATTTAATAAAGAAGTTGCTCGAGCTTTGAAAAGTATTCGAGACATTGTAAGCCAAACATTTATACATTGTGGTCATGAAGGAGTAAGTTGGGATAGAAAAACGTACCATAAATTGAGTTGAGCACAATTGAGTGCACAACATTTTCGGAAATGATATGTAGGGGAAAGAGAGAGAGAGAAAGGGGGAGAAAATGGAGGAGGAATAAGATGCAAAATTTTGAGAGGGAATTGTTCAGATATTTTTACATGGTAAGAAATAAAAAAAATGAGAAAAAGATTTTTCAAGGTTGGGGAGGAACTGGAATGAGTTGAGTAAAAAAAAATTACTTACAAAAATCGAACAGTGCCGGTTGAATTTTGAGGCGGGTGCCAGATTAATGTAACTTGCTCCTTTTCCTCATTTTCCGAGTGGGTGGTTGCAGCACATTCGGGATGAGACACGGAGAAGGATGTGGGCTCAAAGTGACCGATCCATCTACCTTTCTCATCATTTGCTTGGACAAAGAATCCTTTGAAGTAAACTCCGGGCTTTCCCTTGATTCTTACTATGGAGGAATTTGACAAGAAAATGGAAAAGTTTCAAATTAAATGAGTAAGAGAGGAAAAACTTTTGTATGGGTAGATTTTTTTAGGGGAACAAGAAGCTTGAATTTAAATAAGATGGAAAAAGAGTCATGGGCAAAATTAGGGAAATAAAAAACCGGTCAAAACTTGAATACAAAATCAGAGAAAATTTGAAAAACGCTGAATATTTGGAGAATTTTATTTGTGAAAAACGACAAAATATTTGGAATAAAACAACAAAATATTTTGAAAAAACAAGAATCTTGAAATTTAAAAAAATAATTGATAAAAAATAAATTTGATTTCTCAAAAGACCAATAATTACTCAATTAGTTAAAGGGAGTCTTCCTAAAAAATATGATAATTAACCCACCCATAAAATCATACACGCCGAACCCAGACATGCTAAAACATGTAGAGTAAAAAAATAACCCCCCAAGAAGAACTACACTATAAACCCGATCCCACACCTCGGAAATCCAAAGAATGACATTTTTATGAAACAAAAGGAGGATTTTCTCACATTTGGAATGTCAAATGACTTGAAAATCTCCGTAAAAGCTCCTTGATTGCACTCTTTAACTCTCCCATTGAAATGAGAGAGGAAAATATAAGAGACGAAGGAAGAGAAAAAAAGTTAAAAACCGGAAAAAAGAATTCAAGCTTATTTCTCTCTCTTGAAATTTAATGAAAATTCCTCTGTGACTGTACACGGATTAACCCAAATACACATGGGTACTCTCCTCCTATCTCGCCACCATATTCCCATCCCAATGTATAAACACCATCCGCTACAGAATGACAATGAGTTTTTTTCCTTCATCTCAAGCCCTATTATTGCTTAACCTGTCCGCCGTCGGGCTCCTTCTTCCTATCCCACACAGAGGAAATAAACCATGTGAAATCAGTGGAGCTCTCAGTGCAATTTTATTACGCTCTTTCATATCCATCGGGTGTATTAAAAATGTAAATCCCTTAAGAGCCCACATTTAAAGATAGGCCGGCCTCAACTATACATATACACACACATATATTTATATTACATGCTCACCTCTGTACAATTCCACGCCTCACATCTTTTCCCATATATGAACCTACTACGCATTTTCATACCTACATCCCCTGCTATTACTTAACGTCACACTGAATTTTCTTACGACGGATTTCACCATCTAATTGAGATTCGCTTCACGCCTGATTGATTGCTCCTTGGTTGTATTATTACGTGTTGGGCTGTCAGCCCAAACAGTCCATATCAAGCTGTTGACGCAAAGCCTTTTTTTATATTATATTTTTATAGAGGAAAAAGAGCCCGTTTTATCCTTGTCTTGTTTCTCAATTCCCTTCCCATCTTCCATCCTCTCTCTCTCTCTCTCTCTCTCTCACTCACTCACTCTCTTCTAGGGCTAACTATATTTTTCCAATGTATTCTCATCATTCATACATATCCTCTCGTACCTACCTTCCCCCTCTACCATAGGCTATATACATGTCATATACATATGTATATAAATCTACACACTAAAAATATATCCCTACTTACTCAGAATAAGTCCCTATATTTAACATGTAAATTGTATCATACATATTTCCATGCATATTATTTACATATGTACCTACCATATAAAAACCCCCAAGAAAAATACATACATATTACTGATATATGCACATGGACAAGCCCTACGTAAAAACCATAAGAAAAGTACGTACATATTACAGACACATAGGGAAAATGTACATAGAAGCCTATACTCATGTAAATACTAAAATGCGTTTGTAGTTTGTATTTTCTTCCATCATATCCTACTGAGCCATATACATATATTTTCTATACACATAGAAAAACACCAAGCAATCTGAATTCCTCGGGGCATTTCTCATAGAAAAAAAAAGAACCCATACAAAGGCATAGTCCTGGGAAAAATTCAAACTATACTTACATATTTGCATATATATACATGTGCCAATACTAAAGTGTGCTCAACTTATGAAAAATTTCTCCTCACTCATCTCCATACGATAAAGTTATAAAATATCCATGATATCTTCCCTCTATTATTTTCAACCTTGTGCCTACTATACTGCTACTGCACTGTAGAAACCTATATAAGAACAGCTATAGGAACAAGCCTGGCTTTCTCTATATATATATTCTTGGATGAAGAAGGGAACGAAGGAAGCCATGAGGGAAATTTTGCTAACAAAAGGCCGACAAAGTATCCTCCTGTTCTGACAAAAGGCTTTCCATATATTTTCCATAAGGTTTTTTACCCATGTTAGCTTTATGTAGTAGCTCGTCAAGTATCACTTGCTGTATCGACACAATCAGGGCAAAAATGCGTGTGCACACATTACCGTCACTCCGCCAGTTAAAGATGGATGAGGTTTCCTCTTCCTCCTTCCTATCCTTTACTCCCACTACCACACTACCCTCCATATAGCACTATGTATTTATATCATGGAAGAATAGTGCTAAAAAGGTAGAATAACAAAAGTAGACGTAAAATTTTTAAGAAAATAAATCCTTTTTCCCCCCTCCAATTTCCTAAAACACTTTTACCTTTTCCCTATATCCTTTCCCTATTACAATCTCCTCCTTCTTAGCAGCAATCGTTCCAGTTAGGGAGTGCTCAGCCTTGTCATTTCCATCCTCATGATTTTTTAAGAAAAACTATTCTAGTTTTCTATATAAACCTACATATACACACATAATATGTACATATATATGTATATAAATACATACCCTAGATTCATATTTACTCATGAGCTATATACATGTACGTAGATAAAAGGGAATTGGTTTCGTGGTAATGAGTTATTGAATCATGTCTGCAACTTTTTCTATATGGTGGTGAGGAAAAGTGAGGATTGAGACTTCTGACATGTTTCAACATTTCCGGAAATATTGATTACATTTCTCCAGGATACATTTCCTTATACTATACAGGACTATATATGGAAGTATGAGATTGATAATCAGGACTGATTTCCTCCTTTGCTATCAGAACCATAATATCTTGGGCTTTGTTAGGCACACGTACTTGTATGATATTTTCCAGGTATAATATAAATGCTTGGGGCTTCTAATGGTAAAAGGCATGTGGGTAAAAACTGGCTATTTATGACTATCAAAGTATTTCTCATCTCATTTCTCATACCCCATTGATATTTATGGTGTAACGTTATGTAGCTGTCGGATGGATAATATAGTCATATAAATCAGCTCCACTCAGTCAGTCATAGGAGTGGGAAAGGGAATGAATGTAATAAAGTGCCTGGATTTTGGAGTAGTAGCAGCCAGCAGCACATTTACAACTAATTACTACACCCCCAACATTATTGTAATTATGAAGATGCGTAAGGATTTTGCTAAGGACGGTACTTTAAGATGTGCACATGGTGTGTGTGTGTGTGTGTGTGTGTGTGTGTTTTGTATATTGTATAAGAGTGGAGCGGGTAAATCATGTCCCCTATATAAAATGTTACATCATTAGAGACGCCTTGGCTGGGGATGTGGGTTAAATGAATGGAGAGATGTTATATGCAGGGATTTTATTAGCTTTGGAAAGGAGCCAATATAAGGAGGAGGGAACTTTTAGCTATATCTTCAGCGAGCATATATAAACATAGAGAGGGATAGCTCTATAATGCTAATTAAAGGCAAGGATGATGAAAGGGAAGAAATATCCTTGGAAAATGTAAATAGTTGGGAGCTTCTCTCTTGGAATTTATAAAAGCTAGGCCATTTTTTATAGGAGAGGTAGAAAAAAATTGTTTAACCAATTAAATATTTTTTCCCCCTTGAATCATACATATGTTTGCAGTAAATAAAGCGGAGACTGAGGAAAAGTGTTTTCAGCTTATTTAAAGTGTACAAGCTTGTACTTGAGAGGAAAATAGCCGTGAGATATGTAATGGTTTTTTCTCCTTTTATCTTTTCCCTCTTTCTCTCTCTCTCTCTCTCTCTCTCTCTTCATTTTGTATATTTCCCCTGATAACTCATCTGTTTCCCCTAAATAATATTCTATTGAGCTGGATTTCAACGAGATTTACTCATCCATGTGAGAATTATTAGAATGTGGAAATAAATTGGAACTCCAAACTATTTATCACTTGGGGTACTAAAAAAAAATACTCCTATCAGCTTTTTCTTTTACAATAATTCTTTAGTTTCTCAAAAATTAGATTTATGATTGAAATTATTTGTTTTATTATTTTTCTCTAAAAATCTTTCCAATCTCAAATATTTTGTAAATATCATTTTTTTGGGAGTGTGTGCAATAGTAATGGAAATTAAAAAAATAAATAAATCTTGAAAGTAACATTTGTAATGGGGCTAATAAAAAGTCTAGATTTATTGTTTGTAGGGGAAGAAGTAAGGGAGGGCTTTGGGAAGATTTATGAGTGATTTATGAGTTCCTGTGTATGTACGTATATATATAAATCTAAGGACTTTTCCCTCCTTTCTACACTTTCTTATGTCTAAAGCACATGGGATTTCTTGGATCAGAGTCAATAACGCGAACAATTAAGATTTAACCAGTATCTATCGGCCAAGGAAAAAGGGAAAATACTTGTCATTTTTTCTCTTTTTTCCCTTTCTCATTATTTATTATTTGTTTCCTATACTTTAATGTTTTTTTTCTTCTTCATATTTTTCTCTTCAAATTTTTACTTCAAAATCCCAATCATTTTCCTTTCAAAAATTCAATAGAACAATTTCATTTAAAAATCCCAACTTCCCATAGAGTATTTTCACCTCTAGAAAATTAGAGTAATTGGCAAATAGTAATAGTAATGGCCCGAGGGAGAAATTATATAGTATAGAGTCATTTTATTACACAAGGACAAAAGATGAAGATTTCTCTCTTCCCTATGAGAACCCTCCATTAGTGCTAATTAAAATCTATGGAATTCTTATAGCTCCTGTTGTTGGGGTCAGGAGGAAATACTAGAGACTCTCAAAGAAAAACCAAGTATTTATGTCCTCAAGCCATATAAGATGTAGTAGTAAGGAAGACTTAAAGCGTTACATGTTAAAATTGATGTGAGGATTGAAAGTCCCGAATAAATTTCCAGCCTCTCCTCCATACACACACACACACACACTCACGTACATATACAATTCCCATGTAATGTCCAACATTATATACCTCTCCATATATAAAAAAAAATACATGAACTCCAGAGCTTGAACATTTTCTCAAGTGCTACTACAACCCTCCATTATTTCCTAAGTAGATATAAAATTTGGAGGTCTAAAGCTCCAGGAGGAGAGAAAAAAAAACTCAAGTCTTAAATTTCAGGGAAATCCACTGAGACTAGAGAAAAGAGTGGTCAGTAACTTTATATTAATGTCTGACATCCACCCTCTAATATAAAGTTGAAGGTGAAAAAAAAACTTTTCTCTCTCTCTCTCTCTTCTATTCTCTCCTCTTACCTGCAATGGTATCTCCTGGACTGTAGTCTCCAGCCGAAGCTTGAACTAGAAATGGAAGGGTGTCCAATGACTGGGATTTAGCACCGTGGTTAGGTCGATGTTTCACACAAGCCTCACCCGGAGCACCATCAGGGTAACCCAAAACCGGGTGGGTCAGGAAGCCACTAATAGCAATAATGATGATGGTCATAGCCCACATTCTCCCTCCCAGTGTCAATGACAAGGACCAAAGTAATCTCCGGTTGGATGACAGAACCATTTTAGTAGATGAGGAGAAGAAGAAGAGGAAGCCGAAGATAGGAGAAGACAAAAAAAACAGTACTTTTTTTTATAAAATCACCCAGGCAAGGCTAAGAATACACAGATGATGATTATGAAAGAGTAGGAAGAGTGTGTAGTAAAGGGATTTTGTCTTTCTTTTTCCTTCCTATCTCTGCCTACTTTTTCCAATTGAGTGCTACACTCTCAAATGTTTGCAGACAGACTGGCTCAGTTTGTTTTTATGACGTCCATTTTATGGCCCTTGTAACTGTTGGTGATCATAGCTGTCCACCACTCAAATCATCCAATTGTTAGCTTGTCTTTTCCTCTTCTTTATTTCCCCTTTCCCTTTTTGACTCCACTCTACTATATCGTATATGCTTCTCTAAAAAATCCTAGACATAAAAATATAGCACCTTTTCCCTACTATACCACACTACACTTCCCATATGGAAAACATTGGGGATAAAAACCATGGGCCTTATATTACCAGCTTAAGTGAGAAAATTTTGGTTAGGATTTTACATGAAATTCTCATAGATATTTTTTGCTTATATTTAGAGCTCTAGATGAGATTGCTATATTAGAGTGTATGGGGAAGTCACATTTACTCTTACCTTTCCAAAATATCTTGTAACACTTTGCTTTTAAAGCGTACTTCCTTTGCTTTTAGAATAGTATGAGGATTTTGTCAGGGTATTATAAAAACCTGTGGGAGTTTTTTCATTCTTTAGATTTGCCTATTCCTTGGATTTCCTTCTTTGGGTTTTCTTATGTATGTAATGAGGATTTTATAATAGTAAAGTACTGTGATAGTAAATTGTATGTAAATTTTACGCATTTTTATATATGTGAGCTGATAGCTGTAGAATTGGGTTAGAGATTTTTTCCTGTATAGTAGCACAGTGCAGTGTGCTATATTTAATATGTATTTCCTTTCGAACCATTTAATTTGAGGGATATTGGAATATATGATGTGGATTTTATTTAGAAATGTTCATGTTTATGCAAATGATCTGGCTTTAAGCAATACAAGGGGGCTTACTTAGGTTGCGGTTCTTAAGGATTAACTACAAAGCCCTCAACTCCTTGTAACCATTCAGTTTTCTAATAGGACTAGAGCGCTCAGAACTTCAAGCTTCATTTACTCTAATCTCCATTTTGGCAAGATCTCTCTCTCTCTCTCTCTCTCTCTCTCTCTTTAGATTTTCCTATATAGGTTTCTATCTATACAATGAATAGTAAAAGTGTAGTGTAATTTTCTATACAGTTATAAGCACTTGAACCCATACCTTTTGAATTGATTCGTTGTACATAGGAATATGAACATTTATAGTGGAGTGGAGCTTGTAGAAGAGTAAAAAAATTGAAGGCTTTTCTTATTTTATGTATGTTCGTCATAGAGATTTCCAACCTATTTTACTCAATGTTTCATAATAAGGGATTTGTACGTGAGATTGTATTTTTTTTCGAGATGTCTTTGAGACAATTTTTTTCAAATTGAGGTCCTTGTATTTTGAATGAGTTTCCATATGACTTTATTACATAATCATGTATAGTATATAAGGAGAGAATTTACGTCTGTTTTGACATGGAGATTTAGAAAATTATATGTATTTCGCCATAGCTATGGCTCAAGTAATGGGTAGGAATGGATTTTGGCTAACAATGGGACTCGTATGGTATTTCATTGTGTATGATTTAAGCGTGATTTTTTTTTGCATTTTTGTCTTGGGGGCTGCTCTGAAATAAAAACATTGTAAGTTACTTAAAATGTTGTTATACGTTCTATTATGTGAGAAATAAGGGCTATATGTTAAGCGTTATAGAAAGTTCCATGGAAATTTGGCTGTGCTCGTGGGGTGTGCGTGGCTATTGTTATTATTTATAGAAAATATAAGGAAATTTTTGAGATGATTTTTTTATGAGAGAGAGAGACAGAGGGAGAGAGAGAGAGAGAGAGAGAAGTATTTGGACATTTGGAGGAGGAAGCGTATTGTGTAAATGTAGGGGAAAAAAGGCGGAGAGTAAAAGGTGGTAAATGCACAATAGAATTGTGAATCATTTATTATGAGACAAAATCTTTTCGGAGGATCCCAAGTCCTCATAAAAGTTTCATAGTAAGGCAATTCTTGGGCTTTTTATCAGAACGAGCTAAATGATTAATGATTTTTGCTTGAGTATATTTTATCATTTCCCCGCACTTTGGTGTCATTATGTAAGTGGGGAGGAGTGTGTGTGTTCAAGGTTGAGGGAATGTAAGGGAAGGAAAAATCCGACTTTTTTCCTTTTTATTATAAGAGAGAGAGAGAGAATTAAGGATTTCTCTGATTAATACTCAAGGACTATTAACACTTGGTTTCAGGTGGGACTACTATTTTGTGGGGCCACAGATGCTATTTACGAGTACTCAACAAATATCAAGTGTTTTACTCTGTTGATATAGTGATGATTACTGAGGTAATTTTTATTGTGAGGGTAACGGCGTTAAGTATGAGGTAAATGAGATGGAGGGAAATGTGTACTTTAGTTGACGCTATACGCTAGCAGCAGGAGTATATAAATGGTATATTTGAATGGGCAATTTTCTATTGTGGTTTGGAGGCTTATTTGCGGTCTCATTGAGAAATGTTTGTAGGCCTTTATTCATTTCCGTTTCCCATAATAATATTCACAGCTTTACTAGATATGAGATGAGTGGTTATGGTCTGAGAGTAAATATAGTTTCAGAGTTGTTTTGTAATTCTGGGGATTTTGTCATGCTCTGCACGTTCCATATTTCCTCTACGGACGAGCTCCCATTTGACATAGTATTATATAGCTTCCCTTTTTTTAAAGTTACTATTACTATGTAAAATGTATGGAGTATATATTTTTTTCCCTTCTGCCGCAAAATGCAATACAACATTACTATCACTTACAGCCCATTGATTAATTCTAGTGATTCAGAAGCGATTTCCATACTTGACTTCCTTTCTCTCCTCACGCTTCTCTTACTTCCTTCTCTGGAATTTACATATAGGCATTCGTTGGAAAAGATATTATGCAACAATCTGACTCTGTCATAATACATCAGAGGAAAAAAAGTGCATTTCTCAAAATATTCGTATTCTTGCGTTCAGTACAAAGGTACAAAAGATTTTCTCACTCAGAAGTTTTCATACTTTTAGTATGTGCTAAAAGGCTTATTGTGCATTCAGATTTGTATTTTTACAATAAAGTTGGACAACTTTTTCGTATTGAATGTGTTGAAATATAGAAAATTGGTGTATTTGGCAAGCCTTTCAAATTACATGAAGAAATCACAAGAAATTTCTATTACAAAAAATGTCAATGATAAAATTTGGCAATTTTATTGCTTATTTTGACATTAAGCCTTACTTTGATAAAAAAAAGTGCATTTTTAAGCTTTGGTATATTTTTATATGTGTGGAATATAAAAAATTAAGGTATAAATAAAAGGCTAAATAATTGCGGAGATAAGGTTGAGTAAAATTGAGTAGGAAAGTTCATGGAGAGCTCAGGGGTTGAGATAGTTGTAGTGGAAAAAAAATGATGGTGTCTCTTTGAGAGTCAACTAATTACAAACAAATTAAAACCAAGAGATGGTCTCGTATTCGTTTGAAGTGAGAATTATACAAATGGAGTATCATCAGTTTGGATTGGTTTTGTATAGAGGAATGAGAGAGAGAGAGAGAGTCGTCGTTGGTGAATATAGGCTTGAGTCTTTGAGAAATGGCTGTAATCAACTGGTGATGAATGAAGCTTTTAGTGGACGATACAATGAGCATTCTCCTTTGCTATTGCATTAGCTATCCATATATACATTATACATGTAATGTACATACCTACATGTATTTATATGCTATTACACTATAGTGATGAGCATGTTCGTAATGCACTAGCAACTGTTAAGTTTCTCGCTCTCTCTCTCTCTCTCCAAAAAGAATGATAGCTGTTGCCTATGTGAAATAGCTGACAGGTAGGGTTTCAGGATGATTCCACTTTTTCTATTTCCCTTGTGACCTGTGCTCGGTCATGGGATGTGGTCTTCGCTCCAGCATTTTCCAAATGGTTTACTTGAGTATCTAAGGTTAATATCGCATAATATCTCCCTCTCTCACTCTTTCTCTCTCTTTTCCTCTCCTGACTTTTCTCGCTGACAATGCATTTATATTCTTGTCCACATTTCCAGCATCCTTCCATAAATTTCTCTCCCATTTATTTCTCTCTCTCTCTCTCTCTCTCTCCTATATATTTCCCCCTTTCAAAGCAAACCTCTTCCTATTTTCAAATTCATTAGAGATTCTCTCCTCAAAAATTATTTCCCTCCATAAAAATCTGCCACTCCAATAATTACCCTTCCACTACTTTCTCAACCTATTTTTCCCACTCCTCATATTTCACACATCAAATTCCCACTTAATTGAATGGAATTAATTCCAAAAAGTTGTGAACCCTCCGGCATTCACATATTTTCGGATTTTTCACTCTCATCGAAAAAAACACCTGTTTTCACCAAATATGTATATTTTTATCTTCTTATAGAATTTTAAAGGGAGCTAATAAAAGATTCATGCTAAAATCCTCCATTGTAGAAAGAGAGAGAGTTGAAAATAATGGGAGAATCCTTGAAAAGAGCATTGTTTACTTTCTCTGTTTCTATCCATGCTATAAGTATTGCTTGAGGTATTATAGTATGAGAAAGTCTAAGAAAATAAGTAAGAGTTGGAGAGAGAGAGAGAGAGAGAGAGAGAGAGAGAGAGAGAGAGAGGAAAAAATAAGGATTTAGTTTCCTACCCATCAACCCATGGGTTTTGATGTCAATGAATATGTTTACAGTGGCTCAAGTCAAGTAAACAGAATCAGTTTCGGAGAGTGCCATTGGCAATCATCTATTTCTAGAGAGAGAGAAAGAGAGAGAGAGAGACGTTTGTGAAATGTAATGCATCTTGCGTATGTAAAATATATGCTAATCCAGGCTTTTTAGAAGGATACATTACACATACATGGTGAGGATTTTCCCAGGTATGTGTACTAATAGATTTGAAAGATTTTCTCTCTCTCTCTCTGTGAGGAGGAACAAACCTACAAGAGTCTGTCTCTCTCCAATTTCCATGACATATGGAATACATAAAAAGTAAGTAAACAAGATGAGATTCAAGTGAGCTTTAAACCTTAAGTTTCAATAGTATATTTACTATGTAGATTGTTTCTCCTTACTATATGGAAAGCTCCTTCCTTCCTTTAACTATGTATAGCTCCAGCTATTTTATCCTTTACTATTATATAAGAAATATACAAATGTGTAGGTATATATTGTTTGTATGGAAGCGTATATAGGTTCTTGTAGGCACGCTATATTTGTATATTTGTTATTTGTCCTGGATATGAAATGAGCTCTGCTATATACAGAGTACTCTGTATAGTATCGTATTGTGTGTAGGTATGGAGAAGTGAATTGTTGGGAGAAAAGTTAGCGGAGAAAATCTTGGCTCAGTTCTGAATGTAAGGTATTACCATATGGTGAAGTAGCTTAGCCTCTATCTGCCCCTATGAATAATCCATTAATGACACTTTAGGGAATTTGAAATTACATTTCGGATTGCTCTCTTGTGTTCCTCCCGATCTCGCCCACAATAATGCATAGGAATTTCTCTGTATCTATACATAGGCTAAATATATAGATTTGCTATACATATAATTGTCATTCAAAGGGAAATTGGACCCGTATGTGTGTGTGTGTGTGTGTGTGTGTGTGTGTTTGTATATGTGTGTGTGTGTGTGAGGAGGTCGGTCCAGTTGCCTTTGTTCTATAGAACCAAGAGAGGATGAGGAGAGACCAGCATTGGTCTTTTTGATTACAAGTTAGTAACGGGTTCCTCTACAAATTACGTCCATGCTAAAATGTTTCACAATGCATTTTCCAAATGCTATAGCTAGAGAGTCCGATTCCTTCCTTGTGTGTATAACTAATTGTGAAAGAGCCAGGCTTGGACTTTTCCAGTCCCAGGATGCTTGTCCACAATGAATGAATCAAGACACACGTGGAATGCATCCCAAAGTATACAAATTACACTCATCCTGGCTTCTCATCCATTGTAATTATGGAAATCAAGAAGTGGACCACTTCCGAGAGAGAGAGAGAGAGAGAGAGCAAAAGAGAAGGGAACAGAGAAAGTGGAGAATCTATACTGGGAATTTATATCTAGGGCAAAAGTCACTTGACTTTCAGGTACTATCGGATCCAATTGACTAGGAATTAGTCACCATGTGATTCAGCACCTACGGGCGAGAGAATCATTTCCGGGCAAAATCCCAAATAAATGCTAAAACTTGTACTAATTTACTCTATATGTGTAGTGCTATGGGATATGTTACAAAATGCTAAAAAGACTTGTCCTTAACGCATAGCTTTGTATAGGCGGTTCTTGATTTTATTATGACGAGCTTTTTTGAAGGGCTGTCTTTTGTGAGGAGGAAAATACTGTGGTTTTGTGGGGATTATTTCTTAATTGACGGGCATCAATCAATTTCCACGTTTTTGCCAAGTGTTGATTTGAGGTGGTAAAATTCAATTGATTAAAGGGCGTGTAGCAAGCATAGAGCTGCTTCTGAAGTTATTGTTAATAAAAAGAAAAATAATGAATGAACTCTGCCCCACGAGCAGAGAGAGAGAGAGGGAGCAAATATATATTCTTTTGTTGAGCAAATAATAGATAAAATAATCATCTCTGTCTAGAAGCATTGTCATGTTGAGGTTCTTGTGTAAAACTCAAGATTAAGATAGATGATGTTGAAAAATACCTTGCTGTGTTGTCGGATATGTAATTTTTCACACTTTTCTCACCCCCCTTGACAAGCTCTCATCCTGGGTTTGTTTGTGTGTATAAGTTATTACCCTTTACCATCATTCATATGGACTGAGCTATGGGCAACGTTCCCAACACTATAGAAACAGATGGAGAACAAAAGATAGATGACATTTGCTTTTCAAGCATTATTATTTTTTTGGGAGGTAAAAATGTATTTTTCAAGTCAGTCATTCGTATATATTTCTTTCTCTCTCTCTACAATATATTGGGTTGTAGTTAAAAAGAGGGGGTTTTCTTCTTTCAGGGATTTCCTATTGTTTTCTCTTGATTTGTGGTGTGAAAGAGTTGTATTTAAGATTTGGAGGTTAAATGTGTTGTCAGGGAAGGAAGATAAGGAAGGAGAGTGAAGTAAATAATAGTAAGTGTGGTGGTGAGAGAGGATTTTTTTTCTTTTTAGCCCATATGCGAGTTTATGAAGGGGCTACCAAACGCCGCGTATCGATTCTTTCCGAGCACTTGGTCACTCGTCATTGCGCCCGCGTTCAAGAAAATCCAGCGTCTTGAGTGGGAAACGTGCAACTCTTCTCCAAGTAATTCCCAAGTTTGGCCAAAGATTTCTCTCTCTGTCCTCCGTTCCACCCTATGACTAGGGCTTTGTTTTCATGCTATTTGATTCCCCCAGCGTTTTTATATTTTTCTCTTCTCTCCTATCTCCTTTCTATGTATTCATATTGGAAGAAAATAGGAAATAAATGGAAATTTTATGGGGCTTTCTTTTTCCCTTCCTCCTCAAATGTGTACACCAGTATTCAAAATGGGAAGTATGTGGGAAGACATATGTATTAAAAAAGGAGGACAAGGAGGAGGTACAACTTTTGAAATAATATATTCTCGGGTTTGTAATAAAATCTACAGGGAGACTCATAAAAAGGATCCGTAAACATGAGTAGAAAAAAGTATTCTCTTATTTTTCAGATCATTCCATCCTTTTTCTTCTTTCTTCAACCTCCAAATATATGAGTATTTTTCCTTCTGTATGTACCACTCCAAATCCTGAGGAATGAAATCTCTTCCGCTGCACTGACACAATTACAGAGTACCGGAGGAGGAGGAGGAGGAGGAGGAGGAGGATGAAGAAAATCTTATGTGTAACAAAGCAGTCATGCAAGAGGGGAAAGTACGAGAGAAAGAAGAGGAAACTGCCGGAGTAAGTCTGGAGAAAGAACCGGAGAAAGTATACCAGTGAATGTAATGGAAGAAGTCTAGAGAAATTGTCAGGGAAAGTACGAGAGAAGGTATAGAGAAATTGCCCGAGAAAGTTTGGAGAAAGTACCAGAGAAAGTACTAGCGCAAGTACCGAAGAAATGCTGTGAAAAGTACCGGGGAAAGTCTGGAGAAAGTCTGGGTAAAGTCTGGGTAAAGTAACGGAGAAAGCCTGGGAAAATTACCTGAGAAAGCATGCTGTGAAAAGTACCGGAAAAGTCTGGAGAAAGTACCAGCGAAAGTACCGAAAAAAAGCCTGGGAAAATTACCTGCGTAAGTACCGAAGAAAGTCTGGAGACAGTGCTAGCGCAAGTACCGAGGAAGTGCTGTGAAAAAGTACCGGAGAAAGTCTGGAGAAAGTATTTGAGATGCATTTAGCTTTGACCTACATTGTAATTTATTACTGCAGTTGCCAAATAATTCTAAGCAATTATAATGAAAATTTCTGCCAAAAAGTACCTATTAGTTGCAACAGAGGTAAGTTTTTAAAAAATATCATGTAAAATTAGTCAGATGCAGACGCATATATGTAAGTATTAGGAAATTTTAGTAGATTGCAATAAAAATAAGTACAAGTCATGAGAACGAATGGCGTAGAATATATCGGCTTTTATTCCAAAACACTGCATCAAGTTAAGAAGCTTTTAAGAGCAAGCTTTTAAAAGTTTAATTGGTGAGAAAATGTTATAAGGAACTTATAAGCTCTATAAGAGGAAACTTTAGCCATACTTTATCTAAACATTCTCCTCTCCTACACTCTCAATGGGCCCTTCAATAAATTCATACTGCCACTCAAATCTGCTTACGTGTAGTTATAGTGACTTGAATTATTTTACAACTCCTAAAAATATAACTCCAACTTCTACTCCATCATACACTTCACATCCTCCAAGTACTATAAACCTCTCATTCCTAAATAAATGCTCCCCTACAAAGCCTTTTTCCCTAACCACATCAAAATTTACACAGAAAAAGATTCAAGTCTCTCTACTTTTAAAATAATTTTCATTTTGTCTCCTTTTTTTCAAAACCCAACTTGTCCCACCAAACTTGTCCTAATGAACCAAAAAGTATGAATATATTTGACTCTACGATAATTTAACAAGGGAAAGTTATTTCACCAAAACTCTCCTCCTTTCCTTACTTTTTTACTCAAAAGGAAGTGGGAAAAGTTCTAAGCTTCAAATATACTTCAAGTCATCATTGAAATTAAAAAAATGTATATGCTAAACTTTTACAACTTCTCTCTCCTTCTATTTAAGGCTCAGTCCAAATGAGAAGAAAAGTATGTAAAGGTTAGAGCTCTTAGTTTTCCGCCCAGAAACGAAAAAGTCTCCGTGGAGTTTCCATTCATTTGCTTTTTAAATGAGGCTTTAACCAAATTTTATCCCCTTATAAAATCCACAGTTGAATAGCGCCAAGTCAAGTTAGAATTTCACATCAGAGTTCATCCCTAACTTGCTTACTGTGTGTACTCTGCTCTGTTGTTTTAGAATTTTGCAGTACATGACAATTTTTTTTATTACATTTACATGGATTTTTGAGAAACTTATTAGCTACCGCAAGAAATTCCATCGGCTATAGTTGCTTCTCAAGGGAGGACAAATTCCTAGAAGGTTAGTCTTCAAAATGTCACTCCTTTAAAGAATACACGCTTGAAAATAGGAATTCCCAGGTATAAAGGAAACATCAGCGAGGAAATTGCATCTGGAGTAAAAATTGGTTGAAAGACCATATCGTCGGCTAAAGTCCAAAAGGAGCTATATGCACAACTCGCTTATACATTGTAGTACATGCTAATTCCCGTTTAAGCGATTTCTGCATATAGCTCCTTTTGGACTTTAGCCGACGATATTATTATTCCCCCACAAAATAGAATGGTTAACGTATGAGAATGATTTACACTTGGAATTTTCCCCAAGTGCTTACAACCACGAGTCATAATGCCCATGCATGGGAAAGAATGTTCCTTGCCATAACATTGCTTTTTCTATCCTTCTATCCTCTCTCCTTTCCACAAACATTGGGTAAAGCTCACTGTCGAGTCAAAGGACGGGGGTTAAGATGAGCACGTATAGGTTGAGCAATGTTACTCATCCCGCTTCTGCAGTCTGCAGTGCCTATACTTATTTGTGGATGAGAGCCAAAAGTTGAAATGTTGAGAGTTTTAAAACTTATACATACATATGATATATGTACATACAGTATAGTACATACTGAGATTTTTTCAACCTCTTGAATGCAAATCCATCTAAGGGAAAAGATATGGGAAAAAGAGGATAATCTTTAATCCATAGCAATTCTTATACTTTTTACATGTACGCATACTAAAAAAATGTATGGACGAAACAATTTCTTAGTTCCCTATACCCTTACAAGGAGGAGGTTATTAACCATATTAAATCCTATCCTTATATAATGAGGTAGTTACCGCTCCTTGCAGATGCTATTTTTGACGCATACTTTCTCCTTCAAAAAAATCCAATCTCCAAATCCTCACTCAATAACTCGTTATTTCAAGAAAAAGCTGACTCTTAGAAGAGATCCTCGAACCTGTAAAAAAATTGTTTATTTTCAACTCCTCTCCTCACCTATACATTTTTATACACTATTATTATTACGTATAGGAATAATAAAAATGTAGGGAAGCATCTCTTCCAAGGATCAAGTAGTTGTAGGATTTTGTATATTTGAATATTCAAGAGCTACCTCGTATACTTACGTTGATAAGAGAAAGGGCATGCATGGGAAACTTATTTAATGAATGTACTCAGAGGAACTTAGACTTTCACTTCAACTTCTTCACATATGAATATATGTGTGTGGCTATAGGAGCTCTCTCTCTGTACCACATGGGAAAAAATCTTCTGTCAAAATCCAAGGAAATATTTTTCAAGGGAAACTTGTTTGTTTAAAATACCGTGTGAGGAGGAAAGTTGTGGGCTTTTCTCTGTACAGAAACATATATAATAAATACATACATACAGGGGGAAAGCATTCACTCCAAACAACTTCCAAGAGGTGAACTTTCCTGATAAGAGTAATATGTAAATGTATGTAAATCTATGAATATGGCATGTACATAAATTAGGGAAGCTTACAGAACATCAAAATTCACATTTATGCTTGAATGTGTCCCGTATTATTTGTATGCATAAGCGTACTACAAATAATAGTATGTAGGAAATTGTGTAGAGTTTATATTTGGAGCTGAATGAGTTGTTGAGCAAATAGGATTATTTAGTTTTTTTATTATAATAAAATATTCTTAGCTATTACATGTGTTCCAATATAGCTGTAAGCCTTGTGTAGTGTTGTAGTATAAGGATTGGTAGGGGATATAGTGGCGGAGCGTGAGAAGACGAGCCCATAAATGTTGGAGATATACGTACATTATCAAAACCTTTGAATTCCAACTGACTGACTTGCGACTATCCAAACTTACCATGCATGAGCTGCGTATAATGTAATGTTACTAGAGGAAGGCGACAGGAAGGCTAAGTTATAGCGTGGATAGCTATGTATGTACATGGGATATAAATGTATACAGAAAATTCCACTATTGAAAATTTCATATAGTGAAAGTTTTCTTATACCCAAACTCCATGGTGTGGTTCTTTTCTCTCACAAAGTAAAATCCGAATCCCGCGTCCGCCAACCAACCAACAATTCCGAATGGATTGGGCGAACGTTTTACACGGCACACGCCGCAGCCACCCAAAGCATGAACAACTTGACTGCATACCCTCACACTGCAGTACTACTCTTTCCCTCGCTCTAGAGTGAACACACCCAAAGACTCTGCTCGTCCGTGTACACGAATTTTCTTACTTTGCTCATAGAATAATTCTTACACTACTTCCGTCTCTCTCTCTCCTGTTCTTTCTCCCTCGACTTTTGATCTCTTCAAGGTATGAGTAAAGTCAGTTAAGCTTTTTTTACATTGCTTCAATTAACCTTTGCTTTCACCAGGACTTTCACTTTTCTATAAATACTTTCTCTTTTTAATAAGGACTTTCACTTGTCTATAAATACTTTCTCTTTTTAAAAAGGACTTTCTCTTTTTTGTGATAATTTTTCTTGAATTATTGGAACATTTTCAGGAATTTTCGGAGCTCTTTTTCTAAGTTTTCCCAGGCTTTTAATATTATTGGTTAATTATAGTGAAAGCTATACGTAGAAAAGGATACTCAAATAGGATGAATAATTTCGAGGAACTTTCTCCCTACTAGACTTACCTTTTAGCATGACATAGTATAGCTGCAGGCCTAAATGTATTTTTCTTTTCATCCCTGAACTGCTTGAGGATACTCTTGGAAGTGGAATTACTCTGAAGAGTAGCATGCTTTCTTTTTGAGACCGCATGCAATTTTAATCAGAATCTTGCACCTCTTACATCTCTAACTAGCCATTTTTACCGCATCTTTCCCTTTCAGTAAGCCCCCGAATCTCAAAGAATAATAATCAAGCTAGTTAAAAAGACAAGTAGTAGAAAATATCGTATCAAAATTACACTTTTGCAAAAAAGTACCCACATTGTAAATTCAAGCTCCATTTTAAATTGTAGCTTAGAGGTACTAAAGCTGGTCATGAATATTGCCGAGAGTGCACTTTAAATTATTTTTCTCGGGCTCCAGGAAAATCACACAGTTGCACAAAAAGGCACTTTATCACTGGCTCCTTATATTTAGGATATACACACACACATTTAACATACCTTCAATCAGGGGTGGTTGCATGCAGAAAGGAAAATATCCCTATTTTACAATTTTACAAATTGGTTTTGTCGTGCTTGAAAGTTTCGAAGGAAGTTACATGGCATTTTCCTATACACGAACGGTTATGTTTTATTCTTTTGAAGGGAAACATATAGTAAATTTTACATACAAAATAGTACCTGGATATTAAGATAATTACCCCTTGTTAGTCAGGTAAAAGTTGACGTATATAGCTTATATAATAGAAAATACCCCAGAGGAAGTTAGAATCCCTAAATACGGGTATTTACGTTTGAGGACATTTCCAGAGCAATTATTGACAACGACGCATGCTACGTTTACTCCCATATATTATGTATCTTTGAATTGTTCCAGCATGTCCTGTATTTCACATTAAGCTTTACATGTACATAAATGAAGCTTGCGCTAAAATGACTCCCTATACGTACATAGTAGAAATCATCAACAAGTCAAGGTAGTTCCTGTCATCCTCATACATGTTACAGATCAAGTCCAAAAATTCCTGGGAAGTTTCATATGAGCAGGCTAAAATACATTGACTTTAAAAGGATTACGAAGAAATACGTAGAAAAAAAGAAAGTTGACATCAAACCCAAAGAAATTTCCAACTACCCACAAAGGGACGAAAGCTTCATGTGAAATGAACTTTCTCCTCCTTTCACTTCTACCTTCCAAAGCTATGAGAGAGACAGACCTTTGGGGAAAGAATGTAGGAAAAAAGTAAAAGGGAGTAAAGAGCAAAGAGAAAAAAACTTATTTGATTTTGAGGAGCAAGTAGGAAAATACAGGGAAATATTATTTTCTTATAGAGAAAAAGCAAAGAAAATTTCATAAATTGATGAGTTTTTTTTCTTGCAGGAGTTTTTTGAAGAAGGAATAAGGTCTTCTCTTCCCTAGGATCTTCTTACTTATCCTGTATAATAAGGGATGAAAAAAATCAAGGCATGACAAGGTATTAGAAACATAGAAGTGAAAGTGTCGATTACTCTCAGAGAAAGTGAAAGTATCCGAAAAGCTAAAAATCCCTGGGAGATGTGTGTGTAGAGTGAAAATCTCCTCCAACTGTGTGAGAAGGAAAAGATGAGAATTACTTGGGACATACTTTCTATCAAGTTCAAGCCGCCCACTCCACTTAGCCAGAGCAAGAGATGAAAATGGAGCAGAACACTTGAAGGAAACAAGAGGAGAAAAAAAGGATAGAAAATGAAAGGAAACACTGTGGGATAGCTCGTTTCTACCCCAATCATCATAAACTTTTAGCCTTGATTGAACTAAACGTGTTTGTTCCTTGTGTCTTTTTTTCTATCCAGTCCTTACGTAATTCGTACAATAATATAAATTGAGAAAAAAAAGGCAGAGCCAGAAAAAAAATGAACCTCTTCAAGGTGATAACTTAATTATGTCCCAGTCATGAAACGCCATTTCCACTCGGCTAAAAGTCAAAGAACCATACGAGTGAATGTATGTTGTAGAGAGCTGTGAAAAATCAGGCACATGGTCACTTGGACTCAAGTTCATTGGCTAAATTAACGACTTTGGTGCTTATACTTACTTAGTGGTATTGGAATAATCCAACAAAAGTTACACACTTAGGCCCCCTTGAGTCAGTCAGACACACACTTTTCCCCATCTGTTTTCTCTCTTTTACTCCTTCGTAACATAGCACAGAGTGAAAAAGACAAAAAGTCCTACACAGTGCACGAATCCATTAGTGAAAAGATTTCCAAGAGAGCAAAATATCCTTTATCAACGTCAATAGGACTAAAAGCAAGCTCTTCATAGTCCTCGTAAAGAGAGAGGAAGCAGAGGACTAAAAAGAAGAGTGTCGCCTATGTATGAAGTCCTACAAATTAAATCCTTAAATTACTTTCCCTCTCTCCCACTCTCAGACTTTTCCCCCTTTTATTAGAAAGTAGTTCCATAGCTCTGTGAAAAGAACATTTTTTCAACACATTTCCAGCCATGGATGGTAAGTTTGTATTGATTTTTATCCCACAATAATTTTGCCTTACATTAAATATTTATTTTCTAGGTTTCTAGGGTGAAAGTTAACTTTCAGCGCTTCCTTAAAACTCCATTTTCCCCCTTTATTTGCAGGCTCATTCCCATATTCATTTGTAGGTTCATTTTCACGTGCATTTTCAGGCTCATTTACATAACTGATATAATTCGTTACAAGGTCATTGTTAATTAATATCCATTTAGATTTGATATCTCATATCATCTCTCTCTCTCTCATTAAGGAAATTATTTTCCTATTTGCACACGTGTAGTTTTTAGCATAGATGAGGTGAGGCAAAATGCATGATTAATGTAAGCGGATTATTATCACGTGATGTACATCCACAAGTTTTTTCCTATGGAAAATAAAAGAGTGTTAGGAAATAGCCCAGACCTTTGGTTACTCATATGGGGTGAAAGCACGTGAGAAAAGGCGTAAGGGCGTTGAGTTCTTTCTCCATTAATGGAGAGGAGCTGTACGTAAGAAGTAACAAAAAAAGAAGAAAGGCATCATGTGAGCATGAGTCAGAGAAATAGAGAGAGAGAGATTGCATCAGAATTTTTCTCATATCATGTTGTAGTGAAATGAAGCTTATATATAGCTATTGGGGGCCAGATGGAATTGAACAAGCTTATACGTGAGTGGTCATTGACTTGGATGTATGGAGGAAGAAATGAAAAAAATCCCAATCAGTCAAGGTACTTTTAATAATGGAAAGTAAGAGTGAAAGAACTCGCTATAGTTTCCTACAGCTTTCACCTTGTTTCCTATAGAGTCAGAGTCCAAGAGCTTTCTCTCTAATCAGGATAACTTACTCCTTTGAAGAGTGTGCTGTGAAACATTTGTTTAATCATTGGCTGGACGGCGGACGGTATCAATGTGGTTATTCTAGTGTTTTTTCTTACATGGCGTTCTCTATTTCTCTAATATGTTCCAGGACTTTCACCACTCACGTTTATAATGACCGAGCTGATTGTATCGTAAGGATATGTATGATCATAGTATGGTATTTTCTATAGTTATGGGCACCAAATATATAGGGTTTTCTTCCCAGAGGTTTTTTCTCCATACTCCATAGCACACTCACACGTGTTCCAAAAGTGTAATGACTGGTGGACGGGAAAAGTATAACAATTTTCTTGTCATCTCGAGTTAACTGTCTCCCTCAGGAATTGGCACATATCCAAAAAAATCCCAGTTCAATTCTTATGTATGGATTTCTATATATGTATATATAGAGTCCCTATATAGAAGGAGTGTGATGAGATGGAAAAAATCATTGAAATATATATAGAGAGAGAGAAAAAAGTTGGAAGATTTCATGCTTGAATTACAGATGCGTTCCAAGTTTTCCCTCTAAATTATTCTGACGTGAGGGGAAGAGAGACAGTGAGAGAGAGAGAGAGAGAGAGAGAGAGAGAAAGTAAGGTTGAGGAGTTACAATGTAAAAATATAGAGAAGTGTCGTAGGGGGATAGGAGAGGAGAAAATTATACTTTTAGATTTTAAAGCTTCGAGTATAGGAGTGTGCCCCCACTGGATTTATATTTTGGGGGGAGTTTTTCAGTTGAGGCAAAAAAGGCTCCTCATTTTCAACATTTATGATCTTTTGATTATAAAAAATTGGGAACATGCATTGGGATGATAGGGGAGGCAGTGTCCGGAGAACTTTCATCCTTTCCAGTCAGAAGTGAATCCACCAGGATGAGTTGGGCTGGGCTGGAAAGTAATTTGGAGTCATCATATGTTCCTCTTTTATTTCTCATCCTAATTTTGAGCATTAGGGAAGCTCCGATCGTACATAATTCAATATACTTTAAATTCTTCCAACACACTCTCTCCAATATATCAACTTCTCTTGGTTCAAAAGTCACATAAGTTTTGGGAGCTCTTCATACAAGTCCAAGGTCTAAGATTTTAGTGTGAGAAACATTTTCCTCTGTACTAAAGAATTTCCTAAATAAAATAAATAGCTAGGTAACACTTTCCAACTAAAAAAGACTTTCTCCAAAAATTCAAGAGCTAAAAATGTAAAGAACAGTCGAAAATTTCCATTTATTATTCCGATGCGTTTTTCTCTTTTTGTACGTATCTTGAAAGTTATTTTCTTATTCGCTAAAATCCACCAATGGCTTTACAATATAGTACTTTCTCGAGTAGGACTATCTCTGCGAGACAGAGGTAAGGCAGGTGAGAAAATTTCCCTCAGATCAATTTTTACTATACACTCATAACTATTAAATGTCATCTAAGGAAATATTGACAGGGTGGGTGGGGGAAGGAAAATAGTTTTTACTTTTTGTTTTACGCAAGTTATTAATCATGAGTCTGTCAAGTCTGAGATTACTTTGGGAAGGAGCTGGAGTGTAGGAATCCACGTATGTACACTCAAGATAACATCTTTCTCCTTTCCTTCTCCTACAACTCGATTAATTTCCTAAGAAAACACTATTCCATGTATACATACATATATACCTTCCCATAACCATTTAAAATCTCCTTATTGATCCAGCCTACATTGAAACCCATCGATTCTCCCTACTATTTACAGAACGAATTTTTTCCCCACATCCAAATTATTATACCAAGCTAAAAAAAACTTTCTCCTTTGAAGTGAAATTTTGCTGACTTTCCCAACTTCATCTTTTCTACTTATTGCATTTCCGCAACTATCCCATTCATATAGGCTTGCTTTGTACAAAGTAACTGTGAACTCTGCATTTGACTGTCCAGTTCTTCTTTGTTGATGTGCCCATACTTGGTAGTAAGAATTTCCCTTGCGAAGGGATTGGAGTAAACATGAAAATTGAGCTTGGTCTTTGACAAAGAGTTTTCTATATGCCAACACGTGTAGTATGTCTGCATTAGTGCTCAAAGGGTTATGACATCTCTCTCTCTCTATATATATATAGTTTGAACATCAAGATATTTGAGCCTTTGTGTACAAAAGATGAAAAGTTAGGAGGACTGGCATTTCTTCCTTCCCATTCAACTTGCTCCTTTGCTCTCTCCCTCACTCTTACAAATCCAATATTAAATATTGCCGAGTTTCTCTCGTTAGGAGTAACTGTAAATGTCAAAAGGGGATTTTAGGCATATCAAACTACTAAAACTGCGGCATATCTATATTTTTATATGTCACCAAAATTCACAATTTCCTATTGAAATCCCCCCCTTTTAGTGGAGGAGTTCCCAAGTTGATATTAATTTTTAATGAAAACCAAGAAATTGTTTTATATTATTTCCAAAGGAGAAGCAACTGCTATTTTCCAAGATTTAAATTAAAAACTCATGTGAAAAATGTTCCTTGTATATTTTGACTTTCACCGTTGACTTTCTCCGTGGAAAAAATGACACATTTTGTTTGTACAAAGGGTGGCTCCTCTTTCACGTTGATATAACATGGGCGTTTATTTTAGTAACTATAAGTGTCTTTATATATGGGAGAGAAAGTTATTCGGAAGAGGGGGAAAGTTCTGGATGAACTTGTCCCCTTCTATATGTAAGTGTATAAGTTCCAAAGAGACTGGAAACTTATTGGACAAGTTTCTAAAATGTAGCTACTTGATTTTGAGACTTTCTCCAGACAAAAAAGGTGACTATACGCACCTGCTGGAAAGGTCTTATAATAAACTATGCATGGCTGAGGAAAAAGGAACTTTCACTTTGGTGAAAGTAATTAGATTTTGCTCAAGTCAGGACATTTAGTGGAATAAATTTCCAGGCTCAAAAACTCATTTGTACATACTAAAAAAATCCTCTTTTCATTATATAAATATAGTACATGTACATACTTTCTCCTCACCAAACTTTCATGAAAGATTATACGGGTAATTCTTGCCACTTTCACACATATCAACCACATCCAAGTAAAACATGTGGAAAAACTAATTTCATGGTTGGTTCTTTCTTTCTTTCTCATAAGAGATGAGAAAGCTCTGAGAAGAGAAAGTTGAGTAATTAATTTGTGGGTCAAGGTTTTTTGGTGCTATAAATTTTATTGAAGGAGAAAGTATTGGGGAGTATCAAAAGTGTAAATTGAATTAACGTGAAAGTTTTTTTGTTTCAGATAATATCCGAGGAATTCTTCTACTTCTTCTACCTCTCTACTGCCTCACCTTGACCTCAGGTCATCCTCCCACAACTAGATTGAATGAGTCGAACTCTAGCACTCTAATGGTCAATTCCTCAAAACCTTTGAGTTCAGTGATAATGAATGGTTCCGAAGGTTTAAAAACTTTCCCTAGCAATTCCTCTTCGTCTACGCCTACAACAGACAGGAAAAAATCAACAAATTCAATAGAATCTAATGCAAGTACATCTCCTACAGTTACTAGCCCCCTCCTCGGTAGTCAAGACCTTACCCAACAACACACGGACCTTCCCATTCATTCACCACTTGTTCAAACAAATATCACAAGTAAGTTCAAGGATTTATCTATATTTATATTATTATCTCTCTCTCTCTCCACTTTCTCCACCTTGACATTTTCCTTCATTTCCTCCTCCTCCTCCCTTCAATAATAAGCGAATGTCAAAAATTTCATCACTTTCATCAACTTTCTCCAATTACTTTCTTCCCTTTTTCAAGGTCCTAGAGAAAATTTTCATATATTTTTATGCCCCACAAAATCATATATTATCATCCTTGCTAAAACCAATATTATTACAACCCACGTCTTTTCCCGATCATCATTCCAAGTCATGTTAGCTTCCTCAATAGAGAAACTTGTCAAAAGATATTTACTTTCTCCTCTCTCATATCAATTTGACTACCACTGACGTCTCAATTTACCTTTGTTATCATTCCCACACGCTTCAACAACCCTTCAAAAAGCAAATGTGTAAAAAAATAAAAGTCTACGTATAAAGGAGGATTTTGCAAAAATTTATATCCTAACAATAATATTATAGAAAATTATCTGTCGGGCAGATCCCTCTATGCTAATTTCCCCACATTTATATAGAAGCCCCTTCTAAGAATTCCCTTCTCAATAAGCCATAAATTATGTTACTGTGCCCTATAGTAATAAAAAAATCATTAAAATCTAATTTACTATCAATCTTATAGCCCGCAGAAGGGAAAACCGCATTAGGCAGATGAGGAGGAGAAAGTAAGAAAAAAGAGAAAGTTAAGGCCACCTGCCCCAAAAAATACGTGAGTAGGCTAAGAAATGCGTAATGCGTAGCTAGAAAACTACGCACTTTAACTTTCCTTTACGTTCTAGAACATTGCAGTAGAGAGAGGGAATATTGGGAGAGAATGGAATTACGCAGTGAGTGTGCTAGGGAGAGCTCCAGAGAGAAATAGAGAGAGAGAGAAAACACCCGAAAATTCGATCGATAAAAGGGGATCTAAATGTGCGTAGATTCAAGTTAAGTCCTGGTGTGTGTGTGTGTAACACACATATGTGAATGTACAGTAACTCATAAATACTCCTTTCACCAACTTTCTTCTACATGCATATTTTCAACAAGAAGGTAGAGAATAAGAAGGTTAATGAAGCTAAAAAGAAGCTTTTCTTCCCCGTTGAGAACATTCAAGATAGGGAGGTAAATTTTGAGAGCTAAATAAGAGCTATAAGAATGAAACAAGAAAGGTAAATAAAGAACTTTGATGACTTTTCTTGTAGTAAGAAAACAATGAAATTATCTCCCTTCCCCACTTTCCCTTTATACAAAATCTTCTTTCACCCAAAATTTCCCATTGTTTGTTACTACATAAGAAAAAAAATCTGAAACTTGCAATATAAATGGGATTTACATATCGTCGGCGAAAGTCCAAAAGGAGCTATAATTTTTGTAACGTTATGGGAAAAACAAAATTATAGCTCCT